>PGWS01035242.1:0-46693 GCA_002896235.1 Cicer reticulatum | reverse complement strand
TCATATAACAACATCATTAAACATACTCGCGTATTACAAAGTAACCATTGTCAATAATGTCATATATGTTTATATAAGAATAAAGGAATAAAAAAAAATTGATTCTTATACCAAAAACAAAAAATGCATTCACATGCATGACGTAAAAGTCACACCGATATATTGAAGAATATAAACGATTTCAACTTTTCAAACAACTACTAAAATGAAGTAGAAAATTAAACTACCAAAATAGTAGTCATAAATATTGACTTATCAAAAAGTCACCCGTGTACATTAGGTTGAAATTTAATTTTCTGTTGCATAGAATTGAAATTTATTCAATAATAATGATTTTAGTATGACTCACTATAACACATGTGCATCACTATATCACATGTGCACGATGCAGGTCTGGGCCAAGGTTGAGACTATCATGATAACAACTTAGAATTTCAAAAATATAAATATTTTATTTATTGAAATGATCTCATAATCAACTATTTTTAAAATTAAGATTAATAAAACATAATCAAAAATTAAATTATTATCACTTCAACAAAGATTAATCGGTTTGATTATTTTCAACTGGATATAAATATTAAACGAAATAGATTCAGTAATTAAATAAACAATTTGGTATTTTAAAATGTTTGAAAAATAAAATTCAAACCAAAATTTGGTATTTCAGCAAGATTACGCTTGCAAATAAATAATATGGAGAGGTGTGAGTGATGTGGATATGATTTTTCCTTTAAATAAAAATATCAGATTTAAAATCACAAATTCATACAATAAGCATTGTGAAATATAATAAAATTTATTAGACTCAGTAATTGTGATAGAAATCTTTTGAATACATACTATGAACTTAAAAATTTAAAATAGAAGACAAAATCTTTTCAATTTATTGTTCAATTGAATATTATTTGGGTTTTTGCGTGGGACGCGTCTTTACTTTCCATTGTGGGTAAAGTGGAATTTGATTAAAAGGGTTTTAAATGTGTGATGTTTTATAAATTTTTTATAAATTAATTGAAAAGTGGATCCGAATTTTATTTGGTCGAGAGATGTCAATAAACAAAAGATTGCTACAGTTGCATTAAAAAATTGTTTGCCTTTTAAAGAATGTTGATTAGGCCTTTAGTTGTTACGAATCATCAATGATGCTGCAAATGAGTCTTTCTTTTACCAGTTATGGGAATATTTCAACAAGGATTTTGGTTAATGTCCCCCTTAGATGTTTTGTCTTTTTTTTAATCTCATTTTGTGATTTTATAGCACTTAAATATTTATTTTTTATTGTTGTTTTATTTCATTGAATTTTTTAGTAAGTTTTTAATGAGATAGTTGTTCATCGCTCACAAAATTATTATTTTTTCTTTCATTTGAATATAATCGTTCGGATGTTGTAAATAGATAATGATAATTTACTAGTATTAATATAATTGATGTATGTCATTTTTTAATATTTTTTTTTTTACAAAAAGGACCGTCATTTGATATAACTTAATATCTTGTACTTTAATTTTTATATTTAAAATTTTTTTTTATAGAAATAAGATGTTTCGTAAAAGTCAACTTGACAGAAGGTTAAAATATTTTATTTTTTTAGTTTCAATGTTTAAATGTATAGTGTGTCAGACACCAATTATATAATAATTTATATGATAATATTTAAATATAAAAATTATCCAATTACGACTCTCTATTTTTCTCTGCCTTTCTCTACATTTGAACATAAAAAATTGTCTTAATATTTAAACATAAAAATTATCTAGCTACATTTACATTTCTTTCCATTCACATCTAAATATGCAATGTATTGCACAATTTTCCTGTAAATGACTAAAAATTAATTACCCAACTGAATTTTGACTTCTTCTATTCTTATGAATTCAAAGTTGAGTCCATAATTTCTTTGTATCATCATTATATTTTTTCTCATTCCAGCTGTCAAGTTTAAACACAAGTATATAAGTGATTGACCTTCATGATAAAAGGAAGGGTAGCCTCCAAAATTGGTTAGAAAAAGTCAATGAATTAATCACCGAAATCATTGAGGACTATTTATTCACTCTTTATTAACTATGTGATTTAACAGAAAGAATGAATGATAGCGAATTAGAGATAATGGATCACCAGTCATATAGGTGTTCCTGTAGAAAAAGCTTGGTTCAAGTAAAACAGAGTAAGTTTTATAATTTTGAATGAAGAAATATTCAAATTAGTGTCCAATAAAAAACATAAGTGCCTATTTAGTTCTGAAAAATAAAGTAAAAATACTAGTACTAGTTTACTCTTTCAAAATGTTAAATGTTGTTAAATATTTTTTTTTTAGATAAAATTATAAATAAATTCACATATTATTTACGAAATCATAAATTTAAAGTCAAAACATAATATTTAATCTAACGATATCGAAATTTATTGGTTGAACTAAATTTAAAGAATAAATATATATTAAACATTAATCTACTTTAACTTTTGTTAAAGATTAAATTGACTATCATTTAAAATTTTAAAAAAATTGAATCATATTTTATTTTTTAAAAACTAAATACATATACGTATTTTTTGTAAAAAATTAATTTGAATATCCACTAATTAATTTAACTCACCTTCTTTTACATAGTCATGTATTACATACAAGGATTGTTTTCAGTAATTTTAAATCAAACGATATCATATTAGATAATTGTAAAATTAATTTTAAATTATTTTGGCCATTAGTGTTAGATTGGAGTGCTGAATTGTAAATGTAAAATTTAAATTTAGTTTACTCTAATAAAACAATTTAGATTCTCTCTTTTTATTCTTTATTTTTATTATATTATTAAAAGAGACATACAAATAAATTTGTATACGTATATAAAATTTATAAAAATTATTTTTTATTTATCTCTCTATCTCTTTTCAAATGTAAAAAGGAAAAATGACAATATTTAAATCTCTAATAAAATTGTATCACACATGTTGACAACTATTCCAACTTTCAATTACACAGTAAACATGTGAAAATTTCCACCAATCAATTAGGCATGTGCCTATCACATCTTATCTCACTTTTGCATTGCATCCATATCCATGTATAAACATAATAGACTATTTTTGTTGTTTCTTGGCCCCATTTAATTTATAAATGATTATAATATTAATATGAATTAAACCGATTGAGCCAATTATTAAACAACCACCAATTATTTCTAGAGGAATCTTTTCAATTATACTCCATGTTGTTATCTATAATAATCATTCAATTTATAAAGGTTGTAGGCTTTGTCTAAACTGGACTGTATAATAATAGGCTATTCATCATACATCAATTTTGGATTTGCTTAAGTTAGCAATTCACGATCATTGTTGAATTGATAAGTGATAGATCGAGATTGGATAATTTATATTTCTAATCTATGTTGCTTATAATCATTCATCACTTTGATTTGAAATTTAATCGTATGAAGCCAACTTAAATGTTATTCAAAAACAAGAGCTACATATTATTAAATTTAATTGTTGTTGCAGTTCTTTTATTTTTATTAATTTATAAATTAGTCTATATTTTAAAATTCAATCGTTTTAATCTATTCTTATATATTTTAATTAAAAAATAATTATGCAATATATTTTAAAATGATGTGATGTATGATACGATAATATTAAATAATTAATATTTATAAAATATATTAAACTTTAAAAAATTTAATATTAACTTATATAATATTATTCATTTTTATAATTTAATAAATAATATTTAAATAATTAATGTGTTATTCTATATATGGCACATGATTAGAACCCCATTTTTAGTTAAAAAATTTGAAGGAGGAATTTTAAAATAGAAAATACCAATTTTGTAAATTGATAAAAATAGATGACTAAATTAAAACTACATTAAACCAAAAAAAAAAAAACTATATTTTATAAAATAAAAATGGTAAAAAAAACTTACACACAATTGCGAGATTTCTTAAAATTTAAATTCAAAACACGATATTTAATTTAACAATATCAATATCAATATTTATCAATTTTGTTAAGAGTATAATTATATATGGTGTGACATTATGTTATTCCACTATTTAATTACACAAAATAGGCATCAATTGTACTTTATATGAATTATGAAGTTAGTTGCGAGAGACAGTGGGACATGAAATAAACTGGAGAAATGACACTCATAAAATAGAAAATGGCTATGTATGTACCAACTAGCTTGATGACAACTTCCACTAAATGCCCCTGTCTTTATATAGTTTTAACCTAGTGTTAGAATATGTAGGATTTATTGCAACCACTCAAATTAATTGACATAATACACCACTATTCGTACAATTAAGTTAGTTGCCATATGAAAATAAACATTCCATGTTAAAGTTATATCAAAATGGGTCCAAACCTAGTCACACCTAGTTTCACTTCTTCCCCCTTTTGATTTTGATTCATCCATCGTTTTTTCACTTAAAGGAGTAGTTTGAAGATGATTTTTTTTATCAGAAATCATCTGTTTAATATATTTTTTATTTTCTTTTATTTAAATAAGTACTTCTCATACATTTTGTTTTTTTTTCTATGGTTTCGTCATTTTAGTGTGACGTTGTGCTTATTCATCATGGTGGTTCGATATTTTGTTTTTCTATCTTGTTAAGGTGTTTTTTAGTTTAGATTGACAAATCGACTTTGATCAAATGCAATTTCAATCAATAATTTTAATTTCATTAAAGTTACAGCTAGAAAGGTATAGGTATTTCGGACACTTCAATTTTATTGTATTTGTAGACATTTTACCGTTTTATACTATTAATATAGATTTTGTCATGAGTTTGATCGCCGATTGATCGTTTTATGTTTGAACGATTTGGAATTGTAATATTCTCAATTGATATAATTTTTATATCAATTTAAATAAATGAATATTAATTTTTTAAATAAAAAAATAACTTCGTTTTTCTATTTTAATGACAAAATATATATTAATAATAATAAAATTAAGTATATAAAATACTTATAAATCCATACAATAGAACGATAAAAGAAGATAAATAAACATAGATAAACAAGCGAAAATAGAGAAGTTTATAAAACTAGAAAAACTAACAGAAAAAATCAACAGAAGAAACTTTTTAATATTTTATGGGTACCTCCAATAAAATTGACTCACCACGAGTTGTGAGTTAGGTGAGCAAGTAAGTCTTGCAAGTTGACAAATAGTTGCGCACAAACTTAGATAATATATTTAAAAAAGATCGAAAGAAAATAAATTAAATAATATATATTTTAAAATAAATAAATAATATATATTTGTATATTTGTGTTTGTTCAAATGATGTGTCTAATGATTATTTCAACCAAATACTTTCCTGGGTGAGTTGCCTCATCACATGTTAAAAATCAAGTGAGTCATGAATATACTAATCCAATTCAATGATTAATGTACATATTTGTGCATAGTGTGATTTAATTTGATATATGTTTAATTTTTTTTATACTCACTGCATATTAACTAAACTCTATTGATAAATGTTTCCACAATAAAAATAATTAGTTAAGAATTCTAAATAGTTTGGTCAGTGACATACTCATAGTTGATATATATTATTACTAATTATTAAATAGAGATGTATAACAGTGTCACGTCATTCCCATTTATTAACATAACGTTAAGGAACTAAAATTAATGACTCGAGAATTTCAGAACAGAATTCAAACAAAAAAGTTATAAGAACTAAAATTAAAAATCATCATATTTATAAAAATAAAAAATAAAACATATATAAGTCAAATTTCAATTAGAAAACACACGAAAACTAGTAGTTTCAATAATGGCAATAATGTAATAATAGCATTCAACTTTATTCTATTGTGCAAGACACAAAATAGTATTTTGGTCCAAAACTTGATGAAATTTTATTTATTTATTTTTTTGCATTTATTTAAGTCACATCATGTCTCAAGATCTCGCGGTGCAATAGTACGACTTTAATCATGAATGACGTAGTACGACTTTAAAAAATGAAATTTATATATAGTTAGTGTAAAGATTTTTATTTTACATTGTTAATCAATCATAATTATTGGATCACTGATAATATTTGACTTTAATGATAACCACTTCTAAAATCATATTAATATGTGATTGATTAGTAGTGTAAAATATTTTACACTAACAATGTATAAAATTAATCTCTAATCTAATTTAATATTACATCAGGTAACATATAAGAAGTTCATAATTTTTATTTTAATTAATTTTGAGAAAAAACTTAATACTTTTAAGCACTACTAGAAAAATTCATTTTAGTTAGCATATTTAGCGTCAATCCCCGACTCTGACGCTAGTTAGCATCAGTTTAGTGTCGAGCAAGCTCACGCTAGTATGAAAAATATTTTTATTTTATTTATTAATAATTAGTGTAGGATGGGCCGACGCTAAATAAAATATGGCAGACGCTAGTTTTTTTTTGTCAGCATGTTAGCGTCGGATTGGCCGACGCTAAATTGTCTAATTTGTAAAATTAATTTTTTTTAATCATATTTGAAAAATTAATATTATTTTTTCGAATAACCAACTCCACTCATCCCTCACCACCTCATCACTCCATCACCAACTCTGAATCCTCTCAAACCAGTCACCCATTTCGTCGTCAATCTCACCTTATCACCGCCTCACCGTAACTTTCACCCTCTTGCCGCTGCATTACCATTTCCCTCACCTCACACTCACTCTTGCGGGTTCACCCTCACTCTCGTCTCTCAGCCTCACTCTCATTGTCGTCCACTCATCTCTCAACCTCACTCTCGCCGTCTCACTCTCGTCTCTCAAACTCACTCTCGTTTTCGTCTCTCGGGCTCACTTTCACTGTCGTCCATTCTCAATGTAAGTGTAACGTTAACCATCTTTGTCGTTTGTATTCACTTTTAGTTTAGCGTTTGGTTTTGATACTAACATTTGATTTTCTTTTACTCATTGTCAGTTCTTTTCTATTTTACTTTGGTACCATAGTTGCATGTTCAATTTAATTCTTCTTTTTTTCATCAATTTAGATTTTCTTGCATTTCCTTTGTGTATTTTACGAAATCAATTCAGATTGTCAATTTTATTATTGTTTCTTCCTATTTGATTTTTTCTTACTTTTACTTTCCAGCATTGGTAAAGTAACATTGAAATGGTGTGAGCCTTTACCTAAAAGAAGGTGTTCTACTAAAATTGTTTCAAAGGTTGGGCTTTTTTCTTTTCCTATTTCTCTTTGGAAAAGTGTTGGTAATAATAATAACAGTGTTAATATGAGTGGTTTAAATTGTAAGAGTTTTGAATGTTTGAAAGGTAAGAAATTGAGTAGAGATTGCATTGGTTGTTTTGATTTTGTTAGTGGTTATGAGAATTTGAGATATGTTAAAGCACAAAGTAAAAATGATTTTTTTGGTTGATGATGTTTTAGCATTAGGTGGAAGCGGTGGAATTTGAATAGGGTTTGACATTGGTGGTAGTTCTGGATCTTTTGTTACTAGAATGGCTGAGAAAAATGTTACTGCGATTACCAATAGTCTCAATTTTGATGCACCATTTAGTGATTTCATTGCAGCAACATGGCTTTTTCCAATTTACTTAAGCTTAGATAATTGGTTTCCATTTTATGACAATGTGCTTGATTTGATTTATAGGCAGGCTGTTTGTTTTGGCTTGATAACTTCTTTTCTTGGCTTGCCAATTGTAGACCAACATTTTGAGGTGACAGCAAAGAATGAAACCCGAATGAAAAAAAGCTGAAACTAAAAATGCTAACATCTTAATACCAGAACTCATTGACTGATGTCCCCACACCCACACTTTCCTAATAAGACACCAAAACACATGAACAAGTATTACAAAATTGAAGGACATGGGATATGGAAAGTTATAATTGGGTTAGTGAAATATATATAATTATATATCAGTAATCTAAAATGTGCATAAAGAACCCACCTTATAAAGTAGATCACTCGTGACTTCATACCGCATTTGATATCCAACAACAATTGGGATATGTGTATTAGCATGAAAATCAACCATGTCATTAGCCTACATGATCAAGAGAGAGAATCTAAAAAATAGTCTTTGGAACCAGTCATAAAATTCAATACAATTTCTGAACTAGAATACAAATGCTTGAGTTCAACATCCAAATGCTTAATTGTTTCATTTGGAGGTGAGAACAACGATATTATAAATGATATTCAAGTAGAGGAAAATTATTTTATATATATAAAATGAGGATACATTGAATGTCTGAATTTTTCTCCTTACACGATTTATTTGTCATAAAAGTAAAAGTTGAAATAAGGCTATAATTAAATTTTACATGTAAATTTTCCTGTATAACATTAGTTAAAATAAGTGTGAAACTAATTTGAAGAATAGCTGCGACCTCTTGAAATTTACATTCAAAACTAAATAAGACAATGTGGATTACATAAAATTATGTCACAACAGAATTTGTTATGAGTTACTTGTAATGCATGAAGTAGCAATGTCGATTTACAAGAAAGATGAGTTTAAATTGTAAATGTTCCTATTTAAAAATTTCACACAAGGATGTATCCTGGTTCACCCAACTTGGGCTACGTCTAGTCCTCACAACTGCGAGTTTTTTTCACTAAGTGATCAAAACAAAGAACCTTCTTGATTTTACAACAACTAGCTCAAATCAACTTTGATATGTTACAAACTTAATTTCTTTCTAGCCAGAAAGAAAATTAATCAAGTCACCTATCAACCTTGATAGGATTTCTTACAATTTTTCCAAACTATACTAAACTCTTATAGTTTGAGTTTTACAATAATGATGAGATTGTTTTTTTAGAATATGAGATGTCTCAACTCTTGTTTGAGATTCGATTATTTACAAAGAATTCAGTACAATAATAACAGAGTATTGAAATATAATCAAAATTGATTCTTTCTTGAGAAGTTGAGAATATGAAGTATGTGAGTGTGAATAATTTTATGAGACTTGTTAGCACTTGAACTTTTGCAATTTCCCTGAGCATTGGCCTTTCTTTTATAGGCGTTTTGGAGCAGTTAATAATGGTCAAAAGAGCTGTTGTTAGTGCTCTGTCAATTTTGACCAAAACCAATATATATGAATAAAAATATTCCAGTCGTTGAACACTTTATGAAATCTACTTGACTGGTCGTATTTCTTCGTTCTTGATCTGATTTCTCTTGTATTTAATGATCCTTTATACTTTGGATATATTTATTGATGTTATTGATTTGATCTAGAGTTTTGATTATGTCAAAACAACTTGGAGAATGATGATAAACTTTTGCAGAATTTAAAAACAATTCTAGAGATTGATAATCAATATGGAGTTCTAGTCTTTGAACTTTCTGATGATTGATGATCAATCTGAAGTTTCAGTCTTGATCATTCTGGATGTCTTCCTAATTAATTAGGATGTCTTGTACAATTCAAGATTGTTTTAACTCTCTTGACAGTCAAGTTGGAGAAGATTCAAATTTGTTTCAACACGTTTGATTCATGACCTTTTTGCTTTGTGATTTGAATGGTTTCTTTGATTAGAATGGATCCTACTTGATCCTTGTCAAGTACTGATAACATTGGTGTAAATTCCAGAGGCAAAATCTTCTTTGAACTAGTGGAGATTGATTGATCTTGAGGTTGTGATGATCACTCTTGATCTTGGAGAACATTCTTCGTTTTCACATATTTTGTCCAGAATGTTCTCCTTTCTTATCTGTTCAATTTTTATCTGATTTCTTTGCTTTGCTTGAGTCCTTCCTTTGAATTAATCCATTCAAAAGCACAAGCTAAATTAACATAACATTTAGAATCATAATTATCATTCTTAATTAATTGTTGTTTATTTTGATCAAAACTTAAATTGAGAGTTTTTCTTAACAATCTCCCCCCTTTTGATGACGACAAACATGTTAATTTAGATTTTAATTCTCATTCTAATTTTAATTTTGAAGAACAATAAGCGATTTTGATTGAAAAAAAGCTTCCCCTCAATTGATGCAGTAAATGATTTTGGCAGAAAGTTAAAACATGCATATAATTTCAACATAAGTTGTTTTTCATTAATTCATTTCAAAGATACAAAATATCAGATTTGCAACAGCATATTCAAAAGTTCCTAATTGCAAAAAGGACTTCTACAAACAGAATAAAAACTAACTTAATTCTCCTTCTTTGTCATACAAAAAGGAAGGAGCAAAAGATCCTATGTAGCAAGCGGTGGAGAAGACCTTTTAGAAGATGAAGATTTTGCAGGGTTAGGGATTAGTTAAGGAGTGGGATAAGGATGAATGGGGGGAGGATTCAGACCCCGTTTGGGAGCAAGTTGCTTTGTCAGCTAGGTGCGTAACAAAGTGGTTTCTTGATCCTGCTGAAGCTGGCGTGCCATGATGGTTTGAAGGGCAGCCATGATGTCAGAGGCTGATGGTTCAACTTTGGGAGGAGGAGTAGGGAGATGAGTGGAAGGTTTAGAAGTAGGAGCTACAAGTGTGTTTGAGGGAATAAGGGAAGTGCAGACAGATGGAAGAGTGGCAAAAGAGGTAGCCACTAGGGGTAATGGCTCAGAAGATGTTTGTTGTTGTATTGATGGGCCAGGAGTGTCTGGAAAGATTAAAAGTTGACTAATTCCAAATATGGAGGAACTGCTTTTTTGTGGGGAAATAAAAAGATAAGACATGGTGTTGAGATGATGGTTAGGAAGTAATGTTGCCAAGTCGTATGGTGGAGAATGGAGTATTTGTGAGTAAGAGATGAAGTATGTGGAGGATAGGGTTAATGGTTGAGGAAAAACATAGAAAATAGGAGGATTGGTAGCCTCTACATCTGTTGGTGATTGTTGTGGTGAAGCCGGGGCTGGTGCAAAAGCATCTCTTCTCCTTGCTGAGCGCTTCCTCTTTAGTGATTTTGGTGGGAAATAAGGTGTTGGAGTATGCGTTGGTTTTCCTCATATGATATATGTTTTTTGAGGAAAACTTTGAAATTTTAATGAGATTTTTCTCATTGGTGGGAGGGATTTGAAAGTACCTAATGATTTTGGTGAAGATCATCCCATAAGGGATTGTGTTCTTTTTGTAATCTTTGGTGCAACAGTTATCATATGGTGAATGATGATGTGTGGTAGGTTGAGATGTTTGCAGTTTTGAAGGTGATATGTGACAAATGCATCTATGTCAGATACATACTCATGACTTCGACAGTGGGGAAATATGACATGTTGACTAATGTTGTTCAAAACCTTGGGAATGGGTTTAAGATAGGTTAAAAGGTGGCGAGTGGACCCTTCTTGAAGAAAATTAGAGAGCACCTCTATCTGTTTTAAGTTCAAAGTAACATACCATTTGCTTTCGAAAATTGCAGGCCTTTATGTTGGAAGGTCAAGAATGGTAGCCATAACATCATGTGTCAACCTGATTTCAATCCCTTTGATTGTGGAAACTATGGGGGATTTTTCAAGAAATGTTTTGGCTTGACAATAAAAAGTCTGAACACATCTGGATAATAACATTCAGATGTTTGTAAAAATGAAGTCCAACCCAAAGCATTAGTGTGATGTTTGACTGCATCTCCATCCACAATCAGATTTTCCAAGAAAAAAAACTATTCCAACTCCAATAGGGCGTTGAGCTCATTTTTCTTTGAAAAGTTTTGAGATTTTGAAAGGAATGAGGGGAGGGCTTGTGAAGTTTGGATTTTTTGGAAGAAGAAGAAGGTTGTGGAGAAGATTCTGAGGTTGGGGACGAAGAACATTATGGAGTGATAGAACGTTTTGTTTCTGGTGAGGTAGAAGTTTCATGAACTGGAGAACGTTCTTGAACTAGAGAACGTTCTGAGTTTGGTGAAAGGGAGGGTTGACGAACTGGAAAATGTTTTTGGTTTGGTGATGTAAGGAGTTCATGGGTTGGGGAACGTTGTGGAACAGGAGAACATTCTGAAAAAGGGGGTTCAACATTTCACAGGTTCTGTTTAGGGGCATTTGATTTCATTCTTTGTGGATTTTTGAGATTATATTTTTCTAAGAATTGGAAAAGTGTAATAGTGGTTTTGATTTTCATTGAACGTGGTGTTGGTTTGGGGGTTTTAGGAGAGGTCTAAGATGGTTTTGTGAAAGAAGAAAAAATTTCTTTTATCAATCTCCGTTTTTGGTTTGGAGGAGTTGATTGAGAAGGTTCAAAAGAGAATGAAGATTTGAATGGGGGTGATGGGTTTTGTTGGGGTGATTTCCTTCTTTGTTGGAGTTGTGTGAGGAGGTGTTTCAGATGATTCATCAATTTCAGAATCAGATATGAGGAAGATCAATAATTTAGTGTTTGAATCTTTTGAAGTTCCAATTCTTGCTTGGACACGCATAGAGCATCTTTTTACTTTTGTAGGATTTCGTAAGTGAGGAGGAACTTCAGCGAGATGTGAAGAAGTACATGTGTAGAGAGGTGAAAGGATAGTGGACACATGATTTGGGTTAATGGGATTTGTTTCTAGGGAAGATGAAAGGTAATCTGAAAAAGTGGTATCATAAGAAGTTGCTGGTGGAGAGGGTGAACGACTTATGGATGTTGAAGATGGTGAAGATGATGATGGTGAGTAGGGATGTGTGTTTTTGCGTGCAAATGTCTTAGTGTGCGCCATTGTTGTGTTTTGAGGAAAGGTTTTGGAGAAAATAGAGTTAAGGGAAAAATGAAGGGTTTTTGTTTCACTTGCAGTTTTCAAATGATGAAGAGTTTGAAGTGGTTCAGTTTTCAAATAGAATTTTTGATTTTGAAGAGAAAATGTAATGATGATTTGAACCTTGGGAAGGAGAAGGAGTTTTGGAGGCAGAAAGCATTTGGCAGCGTGTCATTACACTTTTTGCAGACAAGGAGACACATCTATTAAATGTCAAGATTTGCCTTTTCTGTGCAAGAGAGAAGGTGATGCACATGGGAGAATGATGGTTAAAGAAACGGAGACTGATTCTTGGAAAACGAAGATTGATTATCGTTCTCCATTTTCTGCAGAAGCAGAGTTTAACTTGAATTTTCTAGGTTTTTATAATTATCAGTTTTTCTTTGATCAAATTGAAACTATCCTTAATTAGAGGCTTTGTAAAAATGTTAGTAAGCTAATTTTGAGTATCAACAAAGATTAATTCAATTTCTTGTTAACATGATCACAAATAAAATGATGCTTTATTTCAATATGTTTTGATCTAGAGTGCTGAATTGAATTTTCAGATAAATTGATTGCACTAGTATTATTACAGTAAATTGAAATGCTTGAGTAACTTACATAGAAGTCTTCAAGTTAATTTTTAATCCAAAGAACTTGTGAGCAACAATTTGCTACTGAGACATATTCAACTTCAGTGGTTGATAAAGCTATTGTATTTTGTTTTCTGCAGGACCAACTTATCAATGTTTCTCCTAAGAACTGGCATGCCTCACTATTGCTCTTTCTATTAATTTTATTTCCAATGTAATCATCGTCGCAATATGCTATAAGATCAAAATGAGAACCTTTTCTATACCAAAAGCCAAGATCAGTAGTTCCAACAAGATATCTAAAAATTCGTTTCACAGCAGTTAAATGAGATTCCTTTGTTGTTGATTGAAATCTAGCACATAATCATACTGCAAATACGATATCAGACCTACTGACAGTTAAATAAAGCAAAGAACCAATCATTCCTCCATATTCCTTTTCTGAAACAGATTTTCCATTTTTATCTTTGTCTAATGAAGAGGATGGATGCATGGGAGTAGATATAATTTTTGATTCATTCATTTTGCACTTAGTTAACATATCTTTAATGTATTCCTCAAAGTCAGGAGGTCGTTTTACATAAACTTGTTCATTTAAGAAACCATTTAAAATTGCACTTTAACATCCATTTGAAACAACTTAACAAGCTTATGAGATACATATGCAAGAAGTAAACAAATAGCTTCTAACCTTGCAAAAGTTTCATCGTAGTCTATACCTTCTTGTTGGTTATAGCCTTGAGCAACTAATCTTGCTTTGTTCCTTACAATCTTACATTCTTCATCTAATTTGTTTCTGAAAACCTAGCGTGTACCAATGATTATTTGATAATGTGGATCAAGTACCAAGGTCTATACCTCATTTTTCTCAAACTGCAGTAGTTATTCCTTCATGGCCTCAATCCAAGATTGATCAACTATGGCTTCTTTAATTGATTTTGGTTCAATTTGAGATATCATTGCCATGTTGTTTTCATCATTCTTGCTTGATTTTCTTGTTTGAATCCTATCAGTTGTGTCTCTAATGATTTGTGTTTGAGGATGATCTTCAATTGTTCTCCAGCTTTTTGGAAAATGAAACGGAGATTGTTTATCAATCTCTGTTTCCTACATACTGTTCTGTTGTTGCATATCAGTTTGAATTTCTTCTTCCTCATCTTTTTTACTCACATCCAAATCATCATACTCGTCAAAAAATATATGCATACTGATTTCTACAACTTTAGTCCTTAGATTACACACTTTATAGCCCTTAGAATTGGTTGAATAACCTATGAATATTGCTTTATCTGATTTTGCATCAAATTTTCCAAGAACATCTTTGTTGTTTAAGATATAATAATAACATCCAAAAATGTGAAAATACGAAATGTTTGGTTTCCTGTTTTTCCAGATTTCATATGGGGTTTTGTTGATAATTTTTCTTATGGATACATGATTTAAAATGTAACAAGAAGTGTTAATAGCTTCAACCCAGAAATATCTTTCAACATTAGATTCTTTCAAGATTGTTCTTGCCATTTCTTGTAATGTTCTATTCTTTCGTTCAACTACTTCATTTTGTTGTAGAGTTCTTGCAAATGATAGATTATGAGAAATGTCAAGTTTATCAAAGAAGGTTTTAAAAGAGGCATTTATGAATTCTCCTCCATGATCACTTCTTACAGAAATGATGTTAGATTCTTTTTCATTTTGTACCTTTTTGCAAAAGGTTTTAAATCCATCATATTTTTGTTTTAAAAATAATACTCAAGTGTATCTTGAGAAATCATCAACAATAACAAAACCATATTTCATTCCTCATAGACTTGTTGTTTTGATTGGCCCAAAAAGATCCATGTGAAGAAATTAGAGAGCTCTGTTTGTTGTTACAAAATCTTTTGATTGAAAACTAACTTGTTTTCCTTTTGCGCAAGCTTCACATATTTTATCTTTATCAAAATTGTGTTTGGGTAAACCTCTAACAAGATATAGTTTTGAAAATTTTGAAATTGTTCTCATATTTATATGTCCAGCTCTTTTATGTCATATCCATTTATATCAACCTTAGGTACCTTTAGTCTTGGGTCCTTGAGAGTGAGTTTTAAAAAAAAATTTCCTCTTAAGATAGCTGATTGATTTTTGATGACCAATTTTGACACAATAGGAACATTTAATTGTTGATCTTGGAATTGACTTCGTAATCTGGGTTTTAAAAGTTTTTAATCTTGATTCTGAAGCAGCTCCATATCGTTATCCTTTTTCAAGATTTTTTGGAGAAAGTTCTTCTTTTGTTTCAAAACATTCTCTGTTTTGAAAATAGCCTGGAAAATGTTCTCATTTTTGCAGATTTCGCAAAACTGATTCAACTTTATTTGTAAAACGATATTTCCCTTTAAAAAGCCTTTGCCTTTAATCTTTTCATCTATTTTCTTAAAGTAGCAAGCAAATTCCATATGTCTAAGTTTTTTACAATATGAACATCTAGTTTTACATTTTTCTTCCTTTCTTTCTGGAACAAAAACGTTTTCATACATTTTTGTTTTTTGATTTTGATTAAAACTAAGACCAGCTTTATCAAAGATTCCTACTTGAGATCCCATGATTTTTTGAAACGTTTCAGTGGCTTTTATAAAACATGACAAGTGATTTTTAAGAAGTTCATTTTCAATTTTATGGAGAACATTCTTCGTTTTTGTTGCAGAACGTTCTTGACCTTTTTAACTTTCAAAATTTTGTTGTTGTGTTCCTTTTAGTGATTGAATGATGTTGTTGAGGACATTATTCATAGTCTGAGCTTTTTCTTTTTTCTCTTTATGAAATTGTTCTTTTAAGAAACTACATTTTTGAATAAGAAGATTTGAATCATTTAACAAATTATCAAATTCTTTTCCCATTTATTCACATAAATAGCAAGGTTAAGAATTTGTTACCTCATATTCTTCTATATTTTCCATCAAGCATATGTTGGCTTCCTCACATTCTTATGTATCTGATTCTTCTGAATTATCCCATGTGGCCACCATTGATTTCTTTTTGAAAGAAAATCATTTTGGTGGTTTTTTTTAAAGGACATTCAGCTTTGCAGTGTCCTAATTTATTACATCCAAAGCATGTGACTTGGTTCTTGTCCACTTCTGTTTAGGGATTTTTGTTTTGAAATCCTTTTTTGATTTGATCTGTTCTTCTCATCATTCTATGTATTCTTCATGTGAGAAGAACAATTTTTTCATCAACATCTTCTTGTCCAGTTTCTTCTAGTTCTTCCTCTGTTTGTACTGTGACACTACTTGAGATGCCTTTAGAGTTATTCTGTTGACTGTTTTGTCTTCTTGCAGGAATACTTCATGTGCTCTTAAAGTTCAAATTAATTCTTCCAAGGGAAGTGATTCAAGGTTCTTGGCCTAGCTTATAGCTTTTACCATTGGTCTCCGTATGATTCAAAGACACCTCATAATTTTTCTTACTTTATCTTGTACTAAGTAAGCTTTTCCAAGAGAACACATTTTATTCACTATTGTTGTGAATCTTGAGTACATTTCATCTATAGTTTCTCCTTCTTGCATTTAGAATAGTTCGAATATTCTTATATCAATGTCTATTCTTGTTTCTCAAACAGGGCTTGTTCCTTCATGATGAGTTTGTAGTGTAATCCATACTTCTTTAGCAGTTGTGCATTCATCAATTCTTTCACTTTTTCCCTGCTCAAAGCACACGATAAGAATAATTGAGCTTTAGAGTTTAGGAGTACCGTAGTTTTATCATCAGCTGTTTAGTCTGCTTCTTTCTTCGTAGTAGAGGTTGAATCATTTTGATCAACTCTTGGTATGAAATCTCCATCTGTAATGATGCGCCACATTCTTGTATCTTGATATCTCAAAAAGAACTGCATCTTATTCTTCCAGAAGTAATAATCAGATCAATCAAAGTAATGTGGTCTATTTGAAGATCCTCTTTCAACAATGTATTTTTTGCTTTCGACATATTTTATGATAGATCTTTACTCTAGCACTTGTTAGGTGTTTAATCATTCTAGAGACCGTGCTCTAATGCAAATTGAAGTAGCAATGTTGATTTACAAGAAGAGGGGGTTTGAATTGTAAAACTTCCTATTTTAAAATTCCACACAAAGAAGTATCCTAGTTCACCCTACTTGGGCTACATCCAGTCCTCACAACTGTGAGATTTTTCACTAAGTGTTCAAAACAAAAACCTTCTTGGTTTTACAGCACCTAGCTCATATGAACTTTGATTTGTTACAAACTTAATTTCTTTCTACCCAGAAAGAGATTTAGTCAGGCCACCTATCAACATTGATGTGATTTCTTACAATTTTCCCAAACTATACTAAACTCTTATAGTTTGAGTTTTACAATAATGATGAGATTATTTTGATAGAATCTGAGATGTCTCAACTCTTGTTTGAGAGTTGATTCTTTACAATGAATTCAATACAATAATAAAGAGTATTGAAATATAATCAAAATTGATTCTTTCTTGAGAAGTTGAGAATTTCAAGTATGTGAGTGTGAATGATTTTATGAGACTTGTTAGAACTTGAAATTATGCAATTTCCCTGAGCATTGACGTTTCTTTGATAGGCGTTTTGGAGCAATTAATAATGGTCAAAAGAGCTATTGTTAGTGCTCTGTCAGTTTTGACCAAAACCAATATATATGACTAAAAATATTTCAGCCTTTGAACACTTTATGAAATTTGTTTGACTGGTCATATTTCTTCGTTCTTGATCAAATTTCTCTTGTGTTTAATGATCCTTTATACTTCAGATATATTTGTTGATGTTATTGTTTTGATCTGGAGTTTTGATTCTATCAAAACAACTTGGAGAATGATGATGAACTTCTACATGATTTAAAAACAATTATGGGGATTGATAATCAATCTGGAGTTCTAGTCTTTGAACTTTCTGGTGATTGATGATCAATTTGGAGGTCCAGTCTTGATCATTCTGGATGTCTTCCTGATTAATTCGGATGTCTTGTACAATTCAAGATTGTTTTAATTCTCTTGACAATCAAGCTGGAGAAGGTTCAAATTTGTTTCAACTTGCTTGATTCATGATATTTTCTCTTTGTGATTCGAATGGTTTCTTTGATTAAAATGGATCCTACTTGATCCTTGTCAAGTACTGATAACATTGGTGTAAATTCCATAGGTAGAATCTTCTTTGAACTAGTTGAGATTGATTGATCTTGAGGTTGTGATGATCAGTCTTGATCCTAATGAACATGCTCTGTTTTCACAGATTTTGTCCAGAATGTTCTCTTTCTTATTTGTTTAGTTTTTATCTGATAACTTTACTTTGCTTGAGTCCTATATTTGAATTAATCTATTTAAAACCACAAGTTAAATTAACATAACATTTAGAATCATAATTAACATTCTTAATTAACCTTTGTTTATTTTAATCAAAACTTAAATTGAGAGTTTGTCTTAACAATCCAAGCACCCCTAAAAAGCATGGCTTGTCAAAAAGGTGCCCCAACAATAGATGCTTTGAACCCCCCTGCATAGTATAACATGATAGATTTACCTCAGAATTGAAGTTTACAGAAATAACTAGGTGCATGTAATATAATCACGAAAGTAGTTTAGAGTATGGCATGCTCCATCAACTATTGATTAGAATTCATGTGTTATTTTCGATACTTAAGGCAGCATAGTTAACAACTAGAGAAAATTATTTTTAAACATGTAAAGCAACAAGAGAGTTAAAGAACTACATTCACTAGTAATAATTTATTACATTTTTTTGGTTTCTGCTTGTGAAGTTGTCATTATCTATTTATAAGCAAATGTTTGTATATTAGTTTTTTGTTTTGTTTCTGCTTATGAAATTAAAATCTCACTTTTGATAGTGTTTTCTTATTTTATATTAATGATTAATTGCATGCTTGGAATAACATTTTGGTAATTAACACATAGGATTGTTTTAGTTTAAGAGCTGATACTATTTATGCATATCCTTAAAATTTTATTAATTGAATGTTGAATTGTGTTTGATTTGGGTTGTTGTACCTTTGTTATATTTTATTGTTGTGACTATTTTTTTTAAATAGCCAATTGTTTCAATGACTTGCTGCAAAGTGTTTATGTAGTAGTTTTTAAGTTGTCGATGCCATGATATAAATTGGAACTTTTGTTCTCATTGTTACTAGATAGAAAGTAATGAATATAAAGTCGAATGAGTTTGGAATTTATTCTATATGACTTAGATATATTGAATAAAATTGGTAGGTTCACTTTTTTGAAAATGTTGTTAGTTTACTTGTTTATTTTCAAATCAATGTATAGCTTGTTAATTTTAAATTTATTTTCAATTCATGAGTTTATTTATCCCTATATTTTTTCAAACATATTTAGTTGTTGACAAGTTAAGTTTTTGTCTTATAGTAAATGGATCGTACTTGGTTGTACAATAGAGTATATGCAAATAGATGCAGATTGAAAAAGGAGTATGTTAGTGGTGTTAAAGATTTTGTGAAGAAGGCTTTAAAACATCCAATTTGTATATCTGAGGGAGGGATAAGGTGTCCGTGTATAAAATACAAGTGTATCAAGATATCAACAGCAGCTACTATAGATTTCACTTGTACTGGGATGGATATCAACCAGATTAGTGGATTTGAACTGAACACGGAGAAGTGAAGCCAATGGTTGAAACAAGGGGTGGTTCGACTAGTAGTAGGAATGTGCATCACGATGACCAATTTAATGCAATGGATGAAATGGTGTTTGATGCTTTTAGGCCTTATCGAGATGTCTTTGATGTGAATGCTAACATGGAAAATGAGACATTTTCTGAGGATGAGTTGTCTAACGAAGATGCAAAACGGTTTTATGACAAGTTGATATCCACCAACAAGCCCATCTATGAGGGGGTTACCAAATCAATATTATCAATATATGTTCAACTTATGGCAATTAGGTCTAATTGGCATGTTCCATAAAAGGTACAGATTTTGTTGCACAAATGCTTAAACGTGTATGTCCAGTGCAAACATGTTTTCCCGATAACTATTACCAATCAACACAATTGGTGTCAAAGTTAGGGTTGAAGGTTGAGAAGATTGATTGTTGTAAGAATGGATGTATGTTATATTACAAGGATGATAACAAGTTATCTGAATACAAAATTTGTCATTCTCCTAGGTTAATTCCACGTAGGACTGGTATGGGAAAATACAAAGATGTTCCAGCAAAAAGAATGTTTTATTTTCCTATCATTCCTAGATTACAAAGACTGTATGCATCAATTGAGTCTGTAGTTGAAATGAGATGGCATCATGAGAATAAAAAGAGTTCAAACGTCCTTCACCATCCATCTGATGGAAAAACGTGGAAACATTTTGACGATGTATATCATGACTTTGCTAGTGACCCCAGAAATGTAAGGTTGGGCCTATGTGCAGATGAATTTACTCTTTACATTCAAGCATCTGCTTCTCCATACTCTCGTTGGCCAGTTATAGTCACACCATACAATCTTCCCACTAAAATGTGCATGACCAAACCATACTTATTTTTTACTTGTCTCATACAAGGACCTTTTAATCTGAAACAAAATATAGATGTCTACTTGAAACCATTGTGGTCCAATGACATTTTGACCTATGATATATCCACCAAACAAAACTTCATTATGAAAGCATGCTTGATGTGGAAAATTAATGATTTTCCCGCCTATGGTATGTTATCTAGTTGTGGAACACAAGGTAAGTTGGCATGTCCTCATTGTATGGAAGAAACAAAAGCTTTCACCTTGAAATATGGCGGTAAGAATTCTTGATTTGAATTTCTTCGTCATTGTATGGAAGAATGATCACTCTTTCAGAAGAAGTAAAAGAAGTTTTACAAAAAAATAGGGATGAGAAAGGCGATCAACCATACATTTACATAGGGAAAAATGTATGGGAGGTGGTGAGTAATTTTCCAAAAGTGACTGAAAATGGTTAGAAAAAGAAATTGAATGAGTTTTGGAGTGGGTCATTATTGGAAAAAACGAAGTATTTCTTGGGATCTTCCATATTGAAAAGATAACTTGTTAAGGCACAACCTCGATTTGATGCACATAGAGAAAAGTTTATTCGATAATATATTTAACATTGTTATGAATATTAAAGGTAAAACAAAGGATAATGAAAAGGCAAGAAAAGACTTGTCTTTATTATGCTTTTGCAGGGACTTGGAGATGCAAGTCTTATCTAACGGAAATATGGGTAAACCAAAGGCAAGTTACACTTTGACAACATCAGATGCCAAGTTTGTTTGTAAGTGGCTTAAGGAATTGAAATGCCTTATGGTTATGCTTCAAACCTTGCTAGGTGTGTTGATGTTGAAAAGGGTACGATACATGGGATGAAGAGCCATGACAATCATGTTTTGTGGAATGTTTACTCCTAATTGCATTTCATTCCTTGCCAGAATTTGTTTGGAAACCATTAATTGAGCTAAGTCGATTCTTCAAGGATCTTTGTTGCAATACATTGAGGTTGGACGACTTAGTTAAGTTGAATGATAACATTCCAATTATCATATGCAAGTTAGAAAGGATTTTCCCACCAGGTTTCTTTGACTCAATGGAGCATCTTCCAATCCATCTTGCCAATTAAGCAATGTTAAGTGGTCTAGTACATTACCGGTAGATATATCTATTTGAAAGGTAATTGTTGTGGTTGATTTTTTAAAGGATTACATGTTTATTATAACTTACTTAATAGACTTTCTAATGATTATATGTGCAAATGAATGGGAGTCTCAAAGCATGCAGTGATGAACAAGGCTAGGGTTGAAGGCTCCATATGTGCCGACTATATACAACGCAAGACAACTTATTTTTGCAAAGTGACTCTTGCGTAGAAACTGGATCTATATAATCAGTGATTTTTCTTTTTTCATTTTTAATTCTCTTAATCCCTCTACAAACTGTCTCTACAAATAATATTCACCTCACATTAGTCTCTTTCTACTCTTTTTTTGCAATCTTCAATTACTACTTTTGCGTCCATTGCTTTATTTCCATAATCATTTTTGACCCTTCTTGTCCGGTTAGTTATTCAAATTGATTTTAATTTATTATATATATGTATTGTCATTTTAGTTATTCATACAATATCCATGAATATATGTTACTATAGAAGATATATGAATAACTATAGTTAACTTTGATAGTTTTGTTATAATTTATTGATTAAAATATGCATAATATTGATAAAAATATACCTTTATTCGTAGCCCGTAAAACAACGAAAAAAACTAATTTATTAACGTAAATGTCAACTTTATTAAGAGTACACAATATAGATTAATATTATTTTTATTGAAGTTGGATGTACAATAGAATATTTTCGAGAAGGAGAGGGCTTGAAGTGAATTTTGAGGAAGGGATGCATGGATTTATTGTATTAACAATGTTACAAGATATTTATCGAAGTGATGGAGGGATAAAATGTATGTGTCTTAATTTTATGTGTATAAAGATTAAGAATTACGAAGAAACAAATGTCATTTAGGGATAGTTGGTTTTATGAAGAACTATTGAGTTTGGATTAATCATGGTGAACAATGGCTAAATATTAATATTAGGTTAGAAGTTAATATACATGAGCACATACAAACTATGGTGAAGAGTTTGACGTGATTGATGATGTAGTTGGTAATGTTTTAAGGGTGAACATGTCTTACAATAAGTCTCAATTAGAAATTAAAAATATTAATTGTTGCATTAAAGGGTGCATGATGCTTTACTATAACAAATTCAATACATTATGCATAAATAAAATGCATGTGTTAAGTTTATTATGTTCTAAATTATGTGATATTATTTGCGCATCATGTTGGTTAATGCCCTTTACTTTTTTGTACGAATATGATTTCTCACTCTTATTCATTTGTGACTAATTTTTCACATTGATTGTATTAACATCTTTTTGAAAAACAAAACACAAAAGTTAATCACATGATACATAATAAATTTGACACATAAAATAATTGTCTCTAGCCATTGTTGTATAAAGGAAGAACTTCAAGTTTTTATGTTATTAGTCCTTTCAAGCTTTCACTCTCCCAATGTATACACAAATTAGGTGAGAAATTTAGGGACCAATGATCTATTTATAGACTTTCTATTATAAAAAATACATTGAATATTTATTGTCACTGTCATATCGTATATGAAAGTTATGATCTTTCATATATATAACTTACGAGCAACTATCATTAATTTACGACCTTTTATATGTATAACTCATGAACCACGGTTAAGTGAGATTTTCAATAATTTAGATAGTTTATTATAATTTTTATGATAAAATTATTACATGTATATGGATAGATGCTGAAGTTTCACATATTTACGACATCGATGTAGATGCTAAAGAATATTCTCTTAAGTTCAAAACTAACTTAATATTGTGTTAATCGGTAGTTTATCTAGTATTATTGTATTATTCTATTATTTCTCTATGATGTTTGTAATATATTCTAGGTGTTACCTTGAATTTTATCACTAGCTTTATGTTTTTAATTTGTATGTGATTGAGAACTTTTTTTTTTGGTGTAGTATTCAAACCGTGTGTTTGAATTTCTACAAAATATTATTTTTATGATAAATTCTTTATTGAGGAAACAAATTAATAGTTAACATAATAGTTAATATTTTATGTATATAGATAAACACATAAGATACAGTTAAAATGTTAAAAAGTTGTAATTTTAAAACTTATTTTTGTTAATCATACTTTTTATTTGTTATTACACCTAAATAACTTTTTTTTTTAAAATAGCAAAATTGTAATTTTATAATATACTACGTACTTTACTTAAATTATAGTACGAGACAAAAAAAAATCAACCTCGAAGTAATTAATAATTTAAATAAAACTTGTTATTGATATATGCTTAAGTACTCCAATCAACCTTAAAGTATATACTTATATTATTATTATTATTAGTACAATAGAAACAAAAATGATTCCACCTATTTCTATTTCCACCCATTTTCTTCATCCATAGCTTAGCTTGTACATACAACTCCATAGAGGAAAACAACAAAGAGAAAGGAATCATGCGATTGTAATCCCGTGACTCTAAAGGACAACAAAGTAATTTCACAAATCATAACCATAGCCGTAGCCGCGGGAAGGAACTAACAGTCTTTCTCTCTCTAGTTTCTCTCTCTACACCAAAATAAATTAAAAAAAAAAAAAAAAAAACACACCACGTTAGTGGAATTCAAACTAAACTCTGTTAAATAGAATAGAAGGTGAAAGGATAACATAACGCCACCATGCAATTCCACAAACTTTTTATTCATTCTCTCTCCTAATTTATGTTAGTATTCCCATAATGCCCCTGTCCAATCGTCGGCAATTAATTTTGTTGTCGTATGAGGAACAAAACTACAAATAAAGAACACAACCAAAGGAAAGAAAAAAAAAATTGATCAAAGGGACCCTTTTTTTTCTATCAACCTTTGTCAAAGTTTCAAACCACACTTTTTTGTTTGTTTTTTATGTGTAAAAAACAACAACAAAAGGAGGGGCTTGTTGTTGTTGTTTGTTTTTGATGTAGTTGGTGGGGTGCGTAGGATAAGCTACAAAGTTGGTTAAGGCTAAGAGAATAGAAGAAACAAGAAATGACAAAATATTTAAGATTATGCTTTTATTTTAACATAATAACACACCATTTAATTGTGTGTGTGCTATTTAAAAACATAAATGCTTAATGGTTTTTTGGTGACCCTTTAGGTTCATTAGCATTTGTATAAAGTTTTCTTTAATACCCACTTGAGAATTTTCATAAAGTTGTATGCTTTTTCATTTGGGGTGGCTTTAATGGAGGCCAATTTTGGATTTGAGAAGAATTGGGTTAGGAAGGTTGTGTTCTGTTTGTGTTTGTTTTTGGTTTTGTCGGCTCCTTTAACTTGTGCTGGTAGAACCACCCTTAGCACCACCACCACTGGCGGCAGCGGTGGTTCAATTCAGAAACTTGAAGTTCAGAAGCACTTGAAGAATTTGAACAGGCAACCTGTTAAGACTATCAAGGTAGAGATTTTTTTTTACTTTCTCACTGCCACTTCTTTTTCTTAGCTTTTTGTTTCCTTTTTCCCCTGTCACTTTTTCATTGATTGCTTAACGGTTTTATTTATTTTTTCTAATTGGGATTTGTAAAAAATAAAACTTTTTGGGTTTGAAAGGAACTTTACTCTTGGTTGCTCTTGTTGTCTCTCTTGGGAGTTGGGACTTCCTTTACTCTTTTTCATTTGGAGTAATGGAGAATCAACTATTGCTATTGTTCTTTCAATTAAAACAGAATCTTAGTATTATAGTATACTTTTTCTTGGTGTCTCTCTTTTGTAGCTTTTGCTAAGAATTGTAATAATTCTTTTTGTTTTTAGATTTTTTGGACCATGCATAAACACAGTTAATTTTTTGCAAGTGATTGTAACTTGTGTGTTTACATTTTGGTTTGTGAATGCAGAGTCCTGATGGAGATATTATTGACTGTGTTCATGTTTCACACCAACCAGCTTTTGATCACCCTGACCTCAAAAATCACAAAATTCAGGTGAATTTCCATTTTGCTTTGTCATCTTATTCTTAATTAATTCAAAATTTGTTGTATCTATCTTTTAAGGGTAATTTGGTTTTGGTTTGAATTCCAAACAGTAATTGGTTAATTTGTGATATAGGTGAGGCCAAATTTCCATCCAGAAGGGAAAACTTTTGGAGAGAGCAAAATCAAAGCCTCTTCAAATTCCAAGCCTATAACTCAGCTTTGGCACAAAAATGGGAGGTGTTCTGAAGGAACAATTCCTATCAGAAGGACTAAAAAGGATGACATATTAAGGGCTAGTTCTGTCCAGAAATTTGGAAAGAAGAATCAAAGAAGTATCCCTCAGCCAAAACCTGCAAAACCCTTACCTGACATCATCACTCAGAGTGGCCATCAGGTACTGCCACTGTCATGGTACTCTTGTCTCTTAAAATGAAACTACAGCAACTTCATGTCACTGCTACTAGTTACTAAGAAAGTATTCTCATTTCTTATTGGGTTTAATTTCTTTTTAATTCCTATAAATTTTATTTATTTTAGTTCCTTTAAAAAAAATTTATCAACTTTTAATCTCTACCTTGTGTAAAATGGGTGTTACAGTCCATTTTTAGAAATTAAAAACATCCCTTTAATAAAAGATAAACACTAAAAAGGCTTAATTGCATTTTTGGTCTCTCTTTTTTAACATATTTATGAAAATAGTCTCCTTATTTTAAAATTGAACTTTTTGTTCTTTTTATTTTCACATTTATTGTAGTTTTGGTCTAAAACATGATTTTTACAATATTAGTCTAAAAAATGATGATTTTTACCCTAAAGTTATATTTTCTCTTCAAATTTTATGCTCAAAATCACCATTTCATATATCAAAATTCGAGTTTGAGACAAACTCCAACTAATGTGAAAATAGAGGGACCAAAAAGTTTGATTTCAAAATGAGCATATTTTCATGAATATGATAAAATAGATAGACAAAAATATAATTATAGAGATTACACATAAAAATTCCATAAATTTATAGAGTTGATTTTACAGTTTTACAAGCTAACAACATATTTTAACTTATTCTTGTTCTTACTTTTTTATTATTTCAAAGCCAGTAAAAGGGGCAAAAACCTGTATGAGTATATTCTTTCTCATTATAAGTCTCTTTTATGTGCAAAATAAAAGAGAGAAGTTGGTACATAGTACATAAGTAACAAATAATAGTTTTCTCAATAGATAATCAATAATTGATATTTCAAGATACCCATAATATCAAAAATTGAATTTTTCACTTTAGGAAAAGTCTGATCTTTTATGATATGACACTACTATGCCATTTGGTCTATGTAACTGGTCTCACATAACATGAAAATGCTTTGGTTGTTATAATTCTCCTGATTTTATGTATTTGTTTTATTCCTTTTGATTTTATTTTTTTGGAGTATTTAGCATGCCATAGCTTATGTGGAGGGAGATGATTTCTATGGAGCAAAAGCAACCATAAACGTTTGGGACCCAAAAATTCAACAACCTAATGAATTCAGCCTGTCACAAATGTGGATTTTGGCTGGTTCCTTTGGTCAAGATCTCAATAGCATTGAAGCAGGCTGGCAGGTATATCATTTGAAAGTTTCTTTCTATTATCATCTTTTGTCCTAAAAATAATTTTCAAATTCATTATCTTCTCAAAGATACTCCCTCCAACCTCACATATAAACAAAAAAAAATATATGTATTTGGTCTCAAAAGGAAGTATCTTTTTCAGAAGATAATGAATATTAAAATATATAAAAAAGTACATGTATGTCTGAAAAGTACTTTATAGCTTATATAAATACATGTATTTTTTTTCTCTTTATGATTTATTACTTATCTTCTAATTTCCTGTTTCTGTCCTTTCTGCTCTGGCAATAATTTAGGTCAGTCCAGATTTGTATGGTGACAATAACACTAGACTCTTCACTTATTGGACAGTGAGTTCTCATTTCAATCACCCCATTTATTTTCTTCAAATTAATATTTTTCAGTTTCTCAATCATTTGATGAAGTTGTTTCATTAATGCGACAGAGTGATGCATATCAAGCAACTGGTTGTTATAATCTTCTTTGCTCTGGTTTTGTTCAAATTAACAATGATATAGCCCTTGGAGCAAGTATATTCCCACTTTCTAACTATGGTTCTTCCCAATATGATATAAGCATTTTGGTCTGGAAGGTACATTTATTTTATCTTTATATAATGTTATCTTTTGTCAATGAACATTGTGGAAAGAAAATATGCCCCACACATAACAAACACTTCAATTATAATATTAATATATTTGTTTTGTATAGGTACATTATATTTAATTTTAAATTAAGAGAATCTCTTGACACTTAACTCATTATATTTGAATGTATGTATGCATATATGTGTGTCTCAGTGTCTTACATTGCAGTAAAACGCAAACAAATGTAGCTGATGTTAGTTACAATCGAAATTGTGATACCGTTGCAGAAACCTCTAAAACAATTATATTATAGTTGCTATTGAGATTGCAGACCACAATTTAAAACTAAATGTGTACTTTTCCTATACACAGGCACACACATCGATGATCATAATTAAAAGTTATTTAAAAAGTCATATGATACCATGTTTGTCCATGAATTTAATATAGAGCAATGCCATCTAATGTTATATATCTATATATTAAAACTAATGTGTAGGACCCAAAAGAGGGAAATTGGTGGATGCAATTTGGGAATGACCATGTTCTAGGATACTGGCCAGCTCCTTTATTCTCTTACCTCACTGAGAGTGCCTCAATGATTGAATGGGGAGGTGAAGTTGTGAACTCTGAGTCTGATGGTCAACACACCTCAACACAAATGGGAAGTGGACATTTTCCTCATGAAGGTTTTGGAAAAGCTAGTTATTTCAAGAACATTCAAATTGTTGATGGTGACAACAAACTAAGGGCTCCAAAAGATCTTGGTACTTATACTGAGCAACAAAATTGCTATAATCTCAAAACTGGTAGTGCTGGTGATTGGGGCAGTTATTTCTATTACGGTGGTCCTGGAAGAAACCCTAATTGTCCATGATCTTTTATGTTCAAAGTTTACGAACTAAAATATAAAAAAAAAAAAAAAAAATTAATCGCAGTTTTGGTATTTATTTTTTCACTTGCTCACATAATTAGTTCTCCTTTTTTAAATCATGTTTTTTGATCTCTAGTTCAATTTTTTTTATTCAAAATTGGTGATGGGACAAATTTTAATTAATGACCTGTATATTATAAATTTATCTTGATTATTCTATGTCAACAAGTTTTATACTACATCACCACTTTTTGATTCAAAAATTTGAGTGCGAGAAAAAATAATTTGATTTAAAAAAATGAGGATTTATTTTGTGGATTTAGTGAATATAAAAATATCAAAATTGTAATTATGCAAAAAAAAACAAAAGTTTATTTTGAATTGATCTAGTGACTAGTGTAGCTAGTAAAATGGGCTACCACTTAGATAATTTGGTTATGCTCAAAAATCTCTTTGAGGTCTCCAAAAATTGTTGGAGAAAAAGGGTGATCGGTTATTTAGATTGACAAGAAAAATGTTTCACCATTGATTTCCTTGTTTATATATTTATGTATAATATATATATTATGGGTATTTTTGTTTTCTCCTTTCTTTGGAGCTATGAAAGGGGATGGGGTGTTATAATGTGGACAGAATATTCTCTAGTATGGGGACAGTGAAAATGTATTTATTATTTTGGTACCATGTTGGATTAGTGGAAAGGTGTCTTAGTAAGAATATTAATTTATGATTTTGCTATTGCTATTGCTTGTGAGGTTTGACATTAATGTGTGACTTTTTAATTAAAAAAATGAAGGTAGAAACAAAAATTGAGATGCATGCACTTGAGATGGACCGGGGCCTAATTAAGTCACTTCACACCTTAGTGCTAAATTGATGGTACTAAAGTATGATATTGGTGGGGTAATGTGGTTCACGAGCAAACCATTTATTGGGTGGTGTCTAGGTGGATGCATACCCACACATATAATTAATCTATTTTTTTTATTAGATATGGATAATTTAACAGGAATATGTACACGTATGAATTTTTCTCTAGACATTGTGTTCTTATTTAATTAAATGTATGTGTAAAAAGTATCCTAAAACAAGAACACAAAATAAGGCATCCTAAAACATAAACTTTTTTTTTTCTTTTCATTTTCTTAAAATAAAATTTTTTCTTCATAGTTTTGGGTTGGGTTTTTATATTGTTATTATTGAAGAAAAATTAATGCATTTTGCTGTAAACAAAACTAGCAATATTAATAAAAGATTGGATACTACCTAAAATTTAGCTACTAGTTAAGGTATGAATATTAATTTTTTTTAATAAATAACTAAGTTTTCATGTCTCCTAAGAAATTTTATTTTATATTTATTTATGAATAAAAAGTGTTAATCCATAAAATGAATTCCTCAATAGAAATCTAACACATGAACTCATTGCTTTATCATGAAATACAAGTTTGACAAATCCTAATCACAAGAGCCTAACATTGGCTTATTTCATTGTATGCTCATTTTCAAATGACATGAGTATTGACTGCTTTTTTTTATTTCTTCCTTTCAGATGGGAAAATCAACAAGTAAACTATCAAATTTGTGTCATATTTTGTACGACGTTGTCAAATAAGTGTGAGATTATGAATATTTCAAAAAGTTATTTGATTGTGTCAAATTTTACTAATTATAATTTGTGTGAAACAATTAAAATATATCGATGACTAAATTGATAGTAAGTGGTTAAAATATAGAGATCAAATTGATAGTAAGTTATTGAAATAAAAGACAACATGACACTTTAATAGAGTTAAAGACCTTTTTGAAATCTATTATTTATTATCTATCATAATAATTAAAACAAAAACTCCAAAATTCTTCATATATTCTCCAATATTTGTCAACTCGCCAAAATTCTGATGTGGCACGTTCCAAATTCATCTTCTATTCCATTATATTTTGTTTCTTCAATATATAATATAAACTTTTTTCAGTTGTCCAAGTACCATTATTTTATATATTATATAATTTCAGCTTTAATTTATCACTCAATGACTCATCAATACACTTAAAAAGCTCTAATTACTCATCAAAACTTTTATTTCAATAACTCATGCAAAAAAATACAGACCATCCAATATCTTCAAATCATCAGAATGAAGAATTTTGGGGTTCTTTTAATTATTATAATAGATGAATAAGTTTTTTCCCTATGTTGAATGTGTCTTCCATAACATTTTTTCTTTTTATAATTAAAAAAACACAATCATAATTGAAAAAAAAAATGAATAATATTAAATATTTGGAAATAATAATGTATAATTATTTTATTATTCACTCGAAACTTTCTATGTCTTAAACATTTTTTTCTTGCCTATAATTTTTTTTCAACCACTCTTGAAGTTTCTTGACCGTGTCAAATAATTATTTGAAAATTTCAAGGCACATGTGAATGAATTATTTCAATATTATAGATTTAACAAACTATCATTCATGAATGAATGTTATAATATATTACAAAATACATAATATTATTTAGTATAATCTTATACCGACAGTGAGATTGAGAGAATTACGATAAACATATAAAATTGAAAACGTGAAAAATTAAATAAATAGCTTCTAACTATTTCATTATTCACTCGAAACTTTCTTCGTCTTAAACATTCACAAACTTTTATTGCCTATAAATTTTTCCAACCAATCTTGAAGTTTCTTGACCGTGTCAAATAATTATTTGAAAATTTCAAGGCACACGCGAATGAGTTATTTCAATATTTTAGATTTAACAAACTATCACTCACAAATAAATGTTTAATATATCACAAAGCACATAATATTATTTAGTACATGCTTAGATCGACAGTGAGATTGATAGAATTACGATAAACATATAATCTATAAATTATATAAAATCTAATGAACATATAATCTATAAATCTAATGTTTCAAAACTAATATAAATTATATAAAATGAAGAAATATTATATATAAACTTTAATAATAAAGAAATACATAACTATTTAACAAATATATTATTAGAAGAATCACTTCAATGAAATAAAAAAACTTGAATTAAACCAAGTACACATTTAAATATATTTTGCATGAATTGAATTAGTCAACAATGTTTTACTTTTTTCTTTTACTAAAGCAAACTTAGCTTATATACAATTATTCAAAAATATATTTATCTTTAAGTACATAAACACTTGAGTATATTTTACTGTAAATAAAAATTTACATTACTTTTAAACTACATATTATTGTTATTTTATATTTAATAATATATTGAATTCTACCGTGCAACGAATGGGTTTAGTATCTAATATTCATAATTTTAAATACCTATTTTAGAGCATTCAACAAAGTTAGAGATTAATTTGGTGGATTACTCGAGAATCAACTTATTAAGAGAACAAGAAATCACATGCAATCTTTAAAAAAATAAATAAATTACACAACCAAAGTGTCCCCTACACTACTTTGTCTCTGATTTTGATTTTGTTCCTGCCTCCGGCTCTAGAGACCAAATGTAGTAGTCTTAACATTGCTCGTTCTTTTTCTTTTTAGTCCTCTTTTCTTCTTTATTCATCAAAGAGATTTGGTTTAAAGCTATTTTTTGGCATAAAATAACTCATCTAAGTCGTAGAATTTTAATTTATTTGAAGTTTGTACTTCACGTGTTTGTTGAAATATTTGAGAAAGACTTATTAAGTCAATATCGTATTTTTAAAAAGGATTTTATGTGAATTTACAATCTCAGTCTTATATCAGAAACTATGTCAATATGTGGTTAGATTGGTCATATCAGAAACCACGTATAGTCGATGTGTACGAATATCAATAAGTACATTTTTCATACATGAATGAAATTAAAAATTGTAGATCTTATATTAATTTTTATCATTCGCTATATCTAGAAGAAATCAATCTAATTGTTAAGATTAAAATTTTGATTTGATGATTTTTAATTGACTTGTGTAATGTATCATTAACGTGTTTTAATATCTTATTGATCTCAAAATATAGATGGATAATATGAATGTCTATTCTCATTTTAACATTGGAAAGGAACTTATTTTTCAATTAAAACAAACATGACACAAGCAAAATTAGGAATCCAAACCGGTCAACAATAACACATATTTGGCAAAAGCATCTCCCGTTTAGTTAACTTCTCTGAAAAATGCTTCAAAGAGTAATTGTAGAATTGAACTAATATAAAAACTCAAGGATCTTGAAACAAAAATAAAACAGAGGTCCAACAATTTGATAGTAAGAAAATTCTACCTATCGAAATAATAGCCGCAATTACTATTGTGTCATATGTTGGATTGGATCAAGGACACTCTCTACCACTACTTTGCAAAAGAGATGCTATCCAAATGTTTGGATTAAATCGCCTCTGGCCATTCAATATTTGTTTTTTTCAACCTCCAGTTTTCAAGAAAATAGAGTTAAAGTAATTTGAAATTAAGTTCGGAAGTAAGTAAAATATATATAAAAAGAAAGTATTTTAAAATTAAATTCAGATTTTTTTTAATGATTTGTGATTTGAGTTCAATTACTTAATTATATATAAATATTATTAAAAATTATAAAAATACTAATATAATTATTGACTAACATTCACCAAAGTATAATTTTAATAAAATTATAAAAAAGAAAATAAACAACATTATTTGACATCAACCCAACCTAAGAGATCGGGAAGATAATCGAATTTCCCATAAAACTTCTCCAAAATAAAAGGGGAGTTAAATCCCACCAATCAAGCAAACTTGTTGGCACACGTGAAGTTATGTATATACATATTTTTTTTTTAATCTTTTTTGCTTCTTCAAGGGAAAATTGTCATAGCAATTTTGAGTTTGAGATTCAAAGATAAATAAATTCTAATTAAATATTATTTCAGTCATACTCAAACTCGGAATACCTTAACTATTTAAACTCAACTAATTTAACAATACTTTTATTTATAGTAAATCAATAAATAATACAATATTATTGTAACCCAAATTAAAAAATCATTCAAAGATTTTTAAAATTGAATAATTCAAACTACTACTTCGGTTCCTAATTATTTAACTAATCCAATATTCAAATGATACTGAAAAATAAATATCAAAATAATAAATTCATCAACTTTCTTTATCAAGAATGAATTCATAAAATGAAAGGTGATATCAGTTGGAATTAATTTACCAATTCATCCATCAAAACATACTAAAAACAAATATAATAATGCTCTAGCGTGGAATTCAAATAAGCATATGAGTATATATATGGACATTAAGACCAAACGTAAATCTTCACAATCTTAGGATCTACAACATCTTACTTTATCAATGATATTAGGAATAACTAGATTTATGCTTTGTTAGTCTTTCGACGACGATTTTGAATAGTCTCTAAGCATCCTAAAAAGAAAGGCGAATGACGAGCACTGGCCCATTGACTTGTGGTTCTTCCTTAACGTAGATTCCTTATGTCCTAAAAACTCTTTAGATGGGGAGCAACGGAAATATGCAGTGTGCCTTTAGATAGGGTTCCCATTATTCTCAAATGGGTCATCTAACATCCATTCATATAAAAGTGTGATTGATTGCAAAACTATTTCGAAACTCAAGATGTCGTGGTGATTGCTCTATAATTGCTAAGTGTGATTGTTTGGATTTGTGTGTAACTGTTGATTGGTTTTGAAACCCTTTTAAAAGCTGAATTTTGCTGTTTTTCTGCTGCTGTCTGATGTGTATACGAATACATAATGTTGTATTCGAATACATACATGTTGTTTTGTTACTGACTTATTGTGTAGTCGAATACAGACTGTTGTATTCGAATACAGACATGCTGTTTTTGCTGCTGAATGCTGAAACAGCCTTGTATTCGAATACAGAGATGCTGTATTCGAATACAACAGTGTTGTTTTGTTAAAAACTTCACTTTTCAACCTTGTTTATGCATGTTTGGCATATGGAAACCCTTTTAAGGTGCATGCTAAGTTGAAAGGCTATTTTGTGCATTTAAAAACTTAAATGTTATGTGTTAATTGTTAATTTCGGTTGGTGACCCTTTACAACTATTGTGAAAATCTAGGCTTTGCCCTCAGATGAGAACCAGGACCATCCTACCAGTTAGTACCATGTGGATGGGAATGTAGTTGGACACACCTGACTGGAGCTATGTTAGGAGGATCTTGCGGGGCGTGTGAAGATCACTCGGGATGTATAGTTTTTTGTAGAATGATCAGATTAGGTTGACGTATAGGGATTAGATGTCTTTCTTTTGGGATGTGTTTATTTTAATTTGGAAGACTGTACCTATACCAATATTGTCAGCTTGACATTTTATTATTGATGGGTTCCATGTACCATTCTTTGATGTGTAAATACTTTGGATTCGTATTTCAAAAAATATTCCGCTACTTGTAAATTCTGTTGACTTATTTGTCGTTGTGTTACGACTTAAATATTTATCCAAAAGTATTTTCTTCTTTATTCCTTTGTTTTTATAAATTTCTTTTGAAAAAAAAAAATACACTCGCGCTGTTTAAAAATCAGGGTGTTACAATAGAATTCCGATAATGTCCCTTGTTCAAATTTGATTGCCTTCCACTTATCTTTTTTATTGTCTATAAGATAGCGAGAGTACCTAGATATATCTTCAAACTTCAGAACATTATTTGCAAATGACATATCTCCCTAACAAAGATGAATATACTTTTTTTCCTTCTGAATGTGAACATTGTGGGGAAAATATTTTTTCTTGAAATTTCTCTTTAAACCTATCCCAAGATATAGGAACTCCTTTTGTTAGTAGACTTCCTCTAGCACAATTACACCAATGCTAACATCAAAATCTAACATATAAATGGCAAAGTACACTTTTTGACGTTCAATGCACCAGATAACTCAAAAGATTTTCTCTAATTTCAGCAACCACTCTTGTAACTCAATTGGATCAAAACTACCTCGAAAAAATGGTGGATTGTTTTTTCAAAATTCAAAAAGTCCAACATATTAAGGGTCTACGACTGCCACCAATCTAACATATGGTCCTATCAAATGCTAGAGAGTCTTTGTCTTATCTCCATGGTTCCAAATTTGAAGCCAAAAGCTTCGTCAAGTGTATCATTTGTCCCATGTTTCTTATACGTCATAAATATGCACACAACCAGTTAAACACTGAGTTGGCCAATCCTAATAGGCAATATAATAGTATGCAAAATTTATGACTATAACAAGAAGCCTACTTACAAGCCTAATATCAAATGAGGCTGAACCCTACTTACAAGCCTTCTCACAAAAAGGTTCCACCAAAACTATTTCTTTGTCTATTCCAACAAAGAAAAAGTATTATGCCACTCAACCAACACCAAAGAAAAAGAATTAAAAAAACCACTCACAAATCTTTAAAGCCATCAAAATCAATAACCCATCCTCCATTTGAGGCTACCTTCACAAACCCAGTTCAAGAGCAGAGAACTCCTGAAGATCCAGATCTTACTTCACCTCCCCAAAAGAGTATCCTCCTATTGAGGTCGTTCTCGAGGAAACTCCTCCTCAATTCATGGAGGATGGAGAAGAACTTTATTGTGATCTAAATCTTATTCATCGCCAATTCTAACCTTCTAGAGCCCCTCAAGCTGTAGAAGAGAGGGAACCATCTCAAAATCTCAAAGATACATTCATGTTTCTACCATATCCACTAGTAAGCCCATCTGAAAATCTTCAAATGTCATGCACTATGTCAAAAAATTTCTATCCCCTTAACAGGTTACCCTTGATGTTGATGTTCCTCTTGTTATTCATGTCTCTACTCCATTGATTGATCCCTTAGTCCCCCCCCCCCCCCCCCCCCCCAAACAACCTACAATGCACCTTACAAAAACTCCCCTACCCGAGGTTACTGGTCATTTTAGTTCCATTGATTCATTTCTAGAAAAAAAAGTGATAACTCGTCTCAGGACAAAGGTATAAGCTCCTAGAACAAAAGTGCAAGTGTAAATGCTATTCCACATGGCCAACGTCGCCATATGTTTGATAAGAGGACATAAGCCAAACACAATCAGAAAGAACTAAGGCTTCTGAAAAAGATAAGAAAATATCAAAATAAACTCTTTACAATTTTCACATCTTTTCAACAAACCATGGCTCAGTTTGGCCTTCTTTGGGAATGGGTCACTAAACACCTTATAATCACCATTGCTCCTGGATATCATCCTCCTATGCTCCAAGTCCAACCTCCACCTGCAGATCTACTTCATCCATTTACCTCATCCTCTTATGACGACTCCTGCCCATTCAAGTAGCTGAGAAGACAGTTACACATTTTTATGGTTGACAAATTCAGTGGGAGAAAAACTATAATCAACAAATTGTCAACTTTTTGTACAAGAGGATACTTTTTGAAACTTTACATTTGAATCCTCTTTTCTTTATGCTAATTATTAATTATGTTTTTTTGCTTCTTTTTTGAACCTTATTTTTGTAATCAATGCTTCTAAGAAATGAAGTCACATTTTGGTTCAAAATAATTATCTCAAAAACAACTAGGCATACGTTGAGGGCGAGTAGTTTCTTTTCAAAAACAAAAAATACAAATATGATTGAGGGGAGCATAATCATTACATCACATAACTTATTTTATTAAAATCATAATCTTAAATAATTTTGTCATCATAAAAAAGGGGGAGATTGTTGAGACAAAGTATCTCTATATTATTTTAATGATAACAAAATTATTTCAAATATTATGATTATCCTAATTATCTAATATGTTCTCTTGGGTGTATCTAAATTAAGAAAACAGGTTACTCATCACATTAAAAGAAGTATATCTACATGTCCTCTAAGCTAGAGGATAATAAAGTCACTACGCCAAAAATGACATTTTATAGCGCGTCTTTTAAAGCACTTATTAAATACAAGCGCTACTGTAGAATTTTTTTAAAATAACGGAGGATACAACGACGCTTTTTTGACAAGTGTTGTTGTAGGGTCATATACGGTCACATAGCGCTTGCACATAATGCTTACAACCCTTTTACAACGCTTTTTGTAAAAGTGTTGTAAATTGAAGCGCTATCCCATAGCTTTTACAGCGCTTTAAACACAAGCGCTGTAATGTAGCGCTCCCACCTTATGTTACATGGCTTTTAAATCAGGTACTGTATTTATTAATTTGTTGTTGTCACTAAAACTAATAAATTGTTACAAAATAAATCATATAAAATCTATTCTTTTTTGAAATTTGTTGATCTGTTCTGTTTTGAAATCAGACTTGGACCTTGGTTTCTGTTTTCCAATATTATATATGTGTACTATATATTGGGATAATGTTATCAGTAGCTTATTATTTGTGTACTATATATATAGGTCATATAATATGGACGGGAAATGGATGTCTGTCAATCGATTGTCAAAAGAGTATGAAAATGGAGTGAAGGAGTTTGTTGAGTTTGCAGTGTAGAATGCAAAAGATCCAACTAGAGTCGTTTGTCCTTGTTTAAAATGTTGTTTTAGAAAACACGTTAGAGGAGATGAATTGGAAGGACATTTAGTATGGCATGGAATTGATCAAAGCTATACATGTTGGATAAGACATGGTGAGAAAAAATAAAAAGAAACATTAATTTTGAGAATGGTTCGACATATGCTTCAACTGATTTCGACACAGATACATATGAGCCGGACCCAGTTGAGGAGATTACAAAAGCAGTTGAAGAAGATCTTCGAGATTGTCCTAAAATGTTTGAGAGTTTGTTGAGTGATGCAGAGAAACCATTATATAATGGTTGTACTAAATTCACAAGACTGTCGGCGATATTAAAGTTGTACAACTTAAAAGCGAGTTATGTATGGTCTTATAAAAGCTTCATAGAATTATTAACACTCTTAAAAGATATGTTGCCAGATGACAATGAACTTCCCAGTCGAACCTACGAGGCTAAACAAATTTTATGCTCTATTGGCATGAGTTACGAAAGGATTCATGCGTGTCCTAACTATTGCATTTTATTTTGAAACAAATATGAATTACTAAAGGCGTGTCCGAAATGCAATGTCTCTCGATATAAGAAGAAAGAATCTACTCCAACAAAAGTCGTGTGGTATTTTCCTATAATACCAAGATTTAGGCGCATGTATCGCAGTAAAGAAGATTCAAAACAGTTGACATGGCATGCAAATGAAAGAATTAGAGATGGAAAGTTTCGACATCCTGCAGATTCTCCATAATGGGCAAAAATTGATCATGAGTATCCTGAATTCGGGATAGAGTCAAGAAATCTACGACTTGCACTTTCTACTGATGGAATGAATCCACATGGTCTTCAAAGCATCTCACACAACACGTGGCCTGTGATTTTGTTGATTTATAACCTACCTCCATGGTTATGTATGAAGCGTAAGTTTATGTTGTTGTCTCTGTTAATTTCTAGACCTAAACAACTGGGGAATGATATCGACGTATACTTGACTCTTTTAATTGAAGATTTAAAAAATATGTGGGAGACATGTGTGGAAGTTTATAATGGGTATAAGAAAGAATGTTTCAATTTGAGGGCTATGTTGTTCGGCACAATTAATGATTTTCCAGCATATGGTAATTTATCAGGATATAGCATTAAAGGTCAATGTGCATGTCCTATATGTGAAGAGAGTACAAAATGGATGCGGTTGAAACATTGTAAGAAGAATGTATTTCTTGGATATCCTAGATTTTTACCTTATAGTCATCAGTATCGTGGGTGGAGAAATGCATTCAATGGAAAATCAGTAGAAGGTAAAGCTCCTTTAGCACCGACTGGATATCAAATACTTGAAAAAGTACAAGGTTTGACCAATAAATTTGCAAACCTTTTGCGGGAGAGCTGGTCAAAACTGGGTGGAAGAAAAAGTCAATTTTCTTTGAAATTACCATATTAGAAGTCATTGTTTATTAGACATTTCCTCGATGGTGATGCATATTGAAAAAAATGTATTTGATAGTGTTATTGTACGTTACTTCAATGTACCAGGAAAGTCTAAAGATGACATCAATGCAAGATTGGGACTTTGGTCGATATGGAATAAGAAATGAATGGGTCACGTAAAGAAAGGAAGTTGCATATACTATATATATATATAGGTATTTAACTAATTATTTGGAAGAAAAAACAAATCCAAATATAGTTATTTACAATATTATATATATATATATATACATATATATATATATATATATATATATATATAGGTATTTAACTAATTTATAATTGTAATTTACAAAAACTGAATTTATATTGTAATTTAACAAAAACTGATCAGAACATAAAACTTTGTAATTTTTACTGCGCTTTTGTCAATAAGTGCTTATAAAAAGCCATTAAAATAAAATAAGGAGGTCACATAGCGCTTGCACATAATAAAACAAAGAAGCCTTTTAAAGCGCTTTGTGGTAAAGCGCTATAAAAATGCTTTTAAAAAAATAAAATAATGAGGTCTTTTACAGCGCTTTTTTTCAAAAAGCGCTGTAGTAGGGTTTTATATATAACATGTAAAAGGGTCACATAGCGCTTGCACATAATAAAACAAAGAAGCTTTTTAAAGCGTCTCTGGAAAAGCGCTGTAAAAGGTTTCTTGCACATAATAAACACAAGAAGCCTTTTAAAGCGCTTTGTGGAAAAGCACTGTAAAAGGCTTTTAAAAAAATAAATAAGGAGGTCTTTTACAGCGCTTTTTCAAAAAAGCGTTGTAATAGGGTTTTACATATAACAGTAAACCGCTTCAGTTTCCTCTTCATTATGTAAACTTCATATACGCTTGTTTCCTCTTCCTCTTCATTCTCCTTCTCATTGCGAACCCTACGAACAATATTGCATTGTTACTAACCCATATTACGTAAACTTCATACGCTTGTTTCTTGTTCATTATGCTTGTCATTGCGAACCATCTTTGTTTCTGCGAACCCTACTCTCCATTACGTAAACTTCATACGCTCGTTTTTGCGAACCCTACTCTCCAACCAACTGTTTGTATTTCTGCGTTGTAACCCTACTGTTCTTCTGTTTTTCAGGTATTGTATTTATTAATTTTTTGTTGTCACTAAAATGCATGTTGAACTTATACTGCTACATACTTAGACTACTGCATGTTGAAGTTATACTGAACTGCATGTTGAACTTGTTGTAGACAAATGGATACCAACAAGGATTTAGAGTGTCAAAATGAGGAAGTTGTCAACCCTAAGACTTATGAAAATGAAGTCAAACGTGGTGCAACCATCATGCAAATTGTCATAAAAGCAAGGAGTAGTGGCATAAAATTTGAGGTATACTATACTTTGTTTGCTGTTTATTTTTTATTTTTTTTTTGAAAACATGTACTAACTATATGAGTTTATTAGGTTGGATGGAATGAGAGTGGTCAGCCAATTGACCCCAACAGTTCCATGTTTGTAAGTTATATTGGGGCTGTTGTTCGTCAGAATATCCCCATCACAAGTGACGATTGGAGAGATAAGAGGTTGAAGGATGCGAAAGATATACTGTGGGCTGATATACAAGTAACTTTTTTGATCCACTTTTTTGTTACTTATAATTTTTTCCATTGAAATACTTTACTCAAACTATATCTTAATTTTGTTTGCAAACTGCTTTTGCTGTTGGCGAGGTAAGAAAGGCTTACTTTGTTGAGAGTTGCCGGGAAAATACATCGGGTTTTTAGATCTCACCTCTCAAATTGCTATCTAAAATATCGTGAAGGAAATAAGAATGTTGAAGCTCCAAAAATATATAAACATTATATATCAAATGAAGAATGGAGCGCAATTGTAGCAAAACGTTCAGGACCCCACGTTTGTGATAAGTGTGATTAATTTATTAGCATTTGTGTTTAAATTATTCATATTCATAAGGTATTTTAAATTTTTACACGATTTTTATTTTTTTTATATAGATTATAAGTAAGGCAAATTGTAAGACCCATAATTTTTAAGTACCATTTATGTATTTTTGGTGTATTTTGGATTTGGCTCGGAGGCTTTTAAGCCAAAGTTAATAATATTTTGGAGTTTTATAATCAAAAGGATATTTTGATGCCAATTAAAATTTCTCGTCGATAAATAAATTGAATTTAACTGCGATGAATCCTTTACGGAGAATTTAATGTGTTTCGGGTGAAACGGTAATTTAACAATATCTAGATTTTGAGATATTTGTTAAGTTATATTTAATATTTTTATATGTGTTTGTTTGGGGGAAAAAGAAAAGAAAACTAGAAGGAAGGAAAAGAAAAATGAAAAAAAAGTATATAAAGGAAAGAAGGAAAAGGGAAGAAGGAAAAACAAAGGAAGAAAAAGAAAGGAAGGAAAATTTGATTCCATCTCCTTCCTCTGATTTACCGCGGCCAAAAATTCCATCCTTCTCCATTTTCATTTTCGTCGCTTTCTTTTTCTTCAAAACTAGTAACCCAAGGTTGGGTAAGAGTTAGATCAAGGTTTTTTCGCAACTCCACTTTTCCTCTTTGATTCGAAAACGAAGAAAAACGGTTTTTGGAGATCCAAACACAAAACCCTCCGTTTTTCTTCTAGATCCAAATTTTCTCGAAGAGGATAGAAGGGAAAGTTGCTCACCACCACGCTACGGTGCTAGGGGACCTATTTGGAGGAGAAGTTGCGAGCGGAGATTTTACCGGAATTACTCGCTGTACCCGGAAACGCCCGTTAAAGCTAACGTTGAGGTAAGGGCTCCTTCCAAAACTTCTAGTTGCATTAGGGACTTATCTGTGGTTGTGTGGGAAGGAATTTGTTAGGGTTTAAAGGTATCGATTTGGGGAAAAACGAAACTAATGCGTTATGGGTAAAACCTTAGAGTTAGGTTTTGTTTATATTGATGAATGTTTCGTGGTAAATGAATTTGAAGTCTTTGTGTATGATTATGAGTAAATGATATTTGAGGTATCTGGGTGTTATGTTGTGTTTATTTGTGTTCGTGTATTGGCGTGTCCATACTCGATGTTGTTAATGGTGTGTTTGTTGTGAAATATGGTTTGAATGTGAGAGTATGTTTGAGTTTGTTCTGTGGAAATTTGAAAACCATTAGAGTAAAACGAGTATTAAAAATGGGGAATCTTTTAATACCTCAGTTTACTTAATGTGCGTTTGAGGAAAATGTTTAAGTTAACTGGGCATTGAGAATGGGGAATCTCTTAATGTCTCGGTTACTTAACTATCGTTTTGGGAAAATCGTTTCAGTAAATGAGTATTAAGAATGGGGAATCTCTTAATGTCTTGTTTACTGAATATTTTGTGTGAAAATCGTTTAAGTCAAAAGTATATTAAGAATGGGGAATCTCTGATATGTCGTTTGCTTAAACGTTTTGTTTTAAAAATCATTAAGATAAATCAGTATTAAGAATGGGGATCTCTTAATGACTTATTTATTTAAGGTTGTTTTTGAAAACCGTGCAGACCCGTGATAGGTGGCACTTCGAGAAACGATACGGGCCCCGTGATAGGCAGTACGTTTATGGTTTTCGCTTTTTTGTAAATTGTGAGACCCGTGATAGGTGGCACCTTGGGTAAATAGTACTTTGGCCTGTGATGGTGGTACATTTACAATTTACGTTATTTTAGCAAACCGTGCAGACCCGTGATTGGCAGTACGTTATGGTTTTACGTCTGGTTGTGAATGAGTCGGTATATTGTTCATGCATTTTCATCCTTTTTTGTAATCGTGCAGACCGTGATAGGTGGCACCTTGATCTAAATAGTACTTTGGCCTGTGATAGCGGTACATTTATGATTTACGTTTTGAAAAGTGCAGACCCGTGATAGGGTGCACCTCGATAAACGATACGGCCCGTGATAGGCAGTACGTTTATGGTTTTTCGGTTTTTTGTAAATTGTGCAACCCGTGATAGGTGGCACCTTGGTAAATAGTACTTTGGCCTGTGATAGGCGGTACATTTACAATACGTTATTTTAGTAAACCGTGCAGACCCGTGATAGGTGCACCTCGGTAAACGATACGGGCCCGTGGATAGGCAGTAACATTTATGGTTTTACGCTTTTTAGTAAATCGTGCAGACCCGTGATAGGTGCACCTTGATAATTGGTACTTTGGCCTGCGATAGGCGGTACGATTAATGATTTACGGCCCTTCGAGGAGGGTTTTGGTTTTGGATTCCGAGTCCATGCATTTGGCCATATACGCATTGCATTAGGCTGCTTGGCACGCGAGTCGTGGTTGATTTGAGTTTTATGATTAAGTGATTTGAATTTGAGTCGTTGTGGTAATTGCGTTGAAAATGCTAAGTGTTATGTGTTGATTGTGTGGGTATGTATGATGGTTATCGAGATCCTCACCAATTGCCGTGGTAATCGTGTAGGAATTGCTAAGTGTTAGGTTGTGAACTTGACTAGGAATGACTTGAGTTAATGTATGAATTTTTGGAAAAAAAACGATCAGGGAAATCGATTTTCCCAATCGATTGGATGAGTTGCAGGAAGTTCACCATTTTGACCTAATCGATTTGCCAATCGATTGTATAAATATATCTTTCAAAATCTTTTAAGAAATCGATTTGGAAATCGATTGGCAGAGAGGCAGGAACTCAGCAAAACTGCCGAAATCGATTTGGAAATCGATTTGGCAACCCAGGGACTCACCAGAACTGACCAAATCGATTTGGCAATCGATTGACTCAACAAAAGTCCTTATTTTGAGTTAGACAATCGATTGCTAAATTGATTTATCAATGCTTTGGTCAATTATGTATTACTTGATGGTTTGAGAACTTCATTTTGAGTTCATTGTTAATTGACAAGCATTATATGAACTTTTATCATATGGAAAATCCTTTTAAGGTGCATGCTTAGTTGAAAGGTTATTTTGTGCATTTAAAACTTAAATGTTATGTGTTATCTGTTAATTTCGGTTGGTGACCCTTTACAATTACTGTGGAAATCTAGGCTTTGCCCTCAGATGAGAGTCAAGACGGTCCTACCAGTTCGTACCCTACGGACGGGAATGGAGATGGGAACGCGTGATTGCAGTTACTTTAGGAGGATCTCACGGGGCGCGTGGAGATACTCAGGGTGTTTAGCTTTTTTGTAGGATGATCAGATTAGGATGATGTATAGGAACTAGGTGTCTTTCTTTTTGGATTGGAGTATTTTTTAGTCTGGAAAAACTGTATTTATACTAATATTGTCAGTTTGACTTCTTATTCGAATGGGTTCCATGTACCATTTGATGTTTGTAAGATGTTTTGGATTTATAATTGGAGAAACTTTTCCGCTGCTTGTAGAATTATAATGACTCAATTATTTATCCAAAGGCATTTTCTAATTTAATTCTTTGTTCGTTTTTAATTACTTGATTGCGAAAAAAAAATATACCTTCGCTTTAGACAAAACGGGCGTGTTACATTGTGGTATATCAGAGCATCAAGTTTGGTTTTCTGTTGGGGCTGTGGGTCGACTCTACATTTTCTTGTAGGTTCGAGCTTACAGTGGGAGTTGTCAATCTGATCTGCGTCGGTTATGGGATCTTGAGTCGCAGTCCATACATATTTATTATGTGTTGTGTTGGTTCGGACGTTGTTTGGAATATATTTGACAGTAGTGTTAAGACTCTACTTGAAATGGTTTTATAGGAAACCATGCCGCCAAGAAGGAATGACGCTCCGAGCCAACGCGAAATAGGAATGACCAAATGGCGGAGGCCTATGAATAACATGCTGCTTCTGGGCGCACCAGACTGCTGCCAAACTCAACGGATCTTGAAAGAGGAAGTCAGAGACCGTCGGCAGAGTCAAGAGGGTTAGAAAGACTTGCCGTCGTTACAACTCCTAAGTTTAAAGGGGGATGAGAATTCAGAGAAGGGGATCAATGGATCCAAGAAGTGGAGAAGATCTTTGAAATGATAAACTGTCAGGAGGGAGTGAAGGTCAGCTATGCCACTTACAGCTGTTGGGGTATGCTAAATACTGGTGGAGGAGTGCAAGGTTATTGATGGGAGCCGCCACGAGAGGTGACTGGGAATCGTTCAAAAGGAAGTTTTTAGACAAATACTCCGATGAGTACCAGGACTAACTGGGCGATGATTTTCTGGAAACTTCACCAGCGGGAGCATGACCGTGTGGCGAATATGCAGCTAAGTTTGAATCGCTATCGAGGCATTTCAGGTTCTCTGTGAAGAAAATTGACGAACCGTTCATGTGTCATCGTTTCCAAGACGGACTTGAAGTGCAGATTCAAGACTCCGTCTTACCCTTGGAATTCAATGTTTCCAAGCCCGTGGAAAAAGTGTAGGGAGTCGAAGATATGAAGAATAGGAGGGTAGCGAGGAGGAATTTTGGTACAGGAGGGCCTAGTCGGGTGAATTACCAGAAACACAAGGGGAACAAAGTTGCAAACCCTATGATTGACCACGAAACTAACAACGGGGGCAGAATCGCCGGGGAACCAGATTTCGGGGAGACAACTGGGACGAGGTGATGGTGTTCCGTGTGGGGAAGAGGGGCATTATGCTAATGTTGTACCCCTAACACTACTCACCTTGACACTTGCCAGAAGGCAGGCACATGGCGAAGGATTGCACGGCTCCAAAGGTGGAACTAGTGCGAATGTAAGGTAGGTACCCGTCCTACTGCTAGGGCATTTATTGCGTGACATGCTAAGAGGGGAAATCCATCTGGTAATCTGATTCGCGTGACTGTGAGATTGCAGTAACACTCTAACTGCACTCTTATCTATTCGGGGCACCATCCTTCATGCTATGGACCTGTGTTTGAATGCTTGTGAAGTTATCATGTGTCTGGCACCTTTGATTTGGTTGTGTCCACACCTGCTAAGACCTTA
>PGWS01035241.1:0-29438 GCA_002896235.1 Cicer reticulatum | reverse complement strand
AATGTTCAGTATGTGGATGGTCTAAAACATAACTTGCTAAGTATTAGTCAATTAGTGATATGTGGTTTTAGTTATTTTTTAAGCCTACTCTTGTTGAGGTCAAACATTCATCCTCGGGGTAGGAGTTTTCTTACTCCGGTTTTAGAAAAAGAATTATATGAACTTTATCTGATGATTTAACCACTAATTCTTGTTTTGTATCCATTGATATAAGATAAATGGATTTGGCAACAAAAGAGTTGGTCACACAAGCTTAAAAACTATTTCTAATTTATCAAAATTAGAATTAGTTAAAGGTCTTCCAAAAATCAATTTTGAGAAAGACAAAGTTTGTGAAGCTTGTGTTAAAGGAAAACAAGTAAAAGTAGCTTTTCCACTCAAAAAATTTTGTTTCAACAAACATCCACTTGAACTTATTCATATTGACCTTTTTGTCCCATTAAAAGACTCCAAGTTTTAGTGGCAAAAGATATGGCTTGTTATTGTTTGATGATTCTCTTCGTTTTACTTGGGCTTATTTTTAAAACATAAAATGATAGATTTGAGGGCAATTTCACCATTTTTGCCAAAAGGTTCAAAAACGAAAATGGTTCAAAAATTATTTCCGTGAGAAGCTGACCATGGATGGATAAGGGTGAATTTGAAAATGAATCTTTTAAAAAATCTTTGTGATGAAAATGGTTATCTCTCACAACTTTTCTTGTCCAAGAACTCCCCAACAATGTTGTTGAAGGAAAAATAGAACTTTACAAGAAATGGCTAGAACCATTTTAAATGAAGCCAATATTGAAAAGTATTTTTGGGCTGAAGCCATTAACAACTGCTTGTTATGTTTTCTAATCGTGCATCCATTAGAAAAATTTTAAACAAAACTCCATACGAGCTATGGAAAGGGAGAAAACCAAATATTTCCTATTTTCATATTTTGGGTGTTATGCTACATTCTCAATAATAAAGAAAAAATTTGGGAAAGTTGATCCAAAATCTGATAAAGGAATTTTTCTAGGATACTCCACAACGTCAAAAGGTTATAGAATATAATCTTAGGACTCAAACTGTGGAGGAATCCATGCATGTTATTTTGATGAGTTTGATGACTTGTGTTTAGAAAAATTGGACAAAAATGAAGAAAGATGAACCTTCATCCTCTCGGGTACCGATCCTCATGATGAGGATGCGTCTGACCCAACCTCACAGCAACCTCCAAGAGGATGGAGAACGATCACACTCATCCTCAGATTTAATAATGGGAATAACTGAAGATGGTGTTTGAACCAGAAATTCCCTAAGAGAAAACACTACCAACATGGCCATGATATCACAAGTTGAACCCAAAAACGATTGATCAAGCTATCGGTGACAAGTCATGGGTGAGCAATGATGGAAGAACTCTCACAATTTGAAAGAAACAAGGTATGAATCTTGTACCCCATCCTCTGGATAAATCTATTATTGGGACTAAATGGATATTAGAAACAAATTAAATGAGGATGGAGAAGTCATAGAAATAAAGCAAGACTAGTGCACAAGGGTACAATCAACAAGAAGGAATTGATTGATGAAACGTTTGCACCCGTAGCAAGACTTGAAGCAATAAGAAATCCTCTTAGCTTATGCTACTCAATAAAGTTATAAAACTATTTCAAATGGATGTCAAGAGTGCCTTTTTGAATGGGTTCTTAAATGAAGAAGTGTATGTTGTCAACCTCTGGTTTTGAAGATTTGAAGAAGCCGAATCACTGTTCAAACTCTTCAAAAGCTCTTTACGGATTAAAGCAAGCTCCTCGAGCTTGGTAGAGAGGTTAACTCTTTTCTAAAAGAGAATGGATTCATTAGGGTCAAATTGATACAATCTTTTCAAGAAGACTCATGAAGAAAGACTTATTGATTGTTCAAATTTATGTCGATTTGACATAATATTTGGATCAACAAATGAAATGATGTGTAAAGATTCTCCAATCTCATGCAAAGTGAGTTGAGATGAGTATGATGGAGAATTAAATTCTTCCTTGGTCTGCAAATCAACAAAGAGATGATGGTATCTTCATATCTCAAGAAAAATACACCAAGGCATCTACTCAACAATACAAAATGAGTTAGCCAAAAGTATGGGGAACCCCTATGCATCCATCCTCCAACTCCACAAAGATGATGAAGGAACTCCAATATCTGAAAAAGAGTATAGAGGGATGATTGGATCCTTGCTATATTTAACTGCAAGTAGACCGAACATAGTCTTTGCTGTCGGTCTTTGTGCAAGATTTCAATCTTCTCCTAAAGAATCTCATCTTACTGCAAGTAAAAAGAATTTTTAATATCTTGTGGCCTATTAATCTGGGAATTTGGTACAAAAAATGTTCAAATCTTGATCTCACTGCTTAATGTGATGCCGATTAGCTGAGACAAAGTGAAAGGAAGGAGCACAAGCGGAGCTTGCCAACTTCTGGGTAATCTCTAATAAGTTGGTCATGCAAAAAACAGAAGTACTATTGCTCTTTTCAATACAGAGGCTGAATATGTATCAGCTGCTTCAATGTTGCTCACAATCTTCATGGATAAAGAATCAACTAGAAGATTACTCTTTAAGGTACACAAAATTCCCATCCTCTGTGATAATACAAGTGCCATTAATCTTCTAAAATCCCCATTCAACATTCAAGATCCAGCATATTGAAATAAACATCATTTTATAAGAAGATCATGTTCAAAAGGGTGATATTGAATTAATTTTCATTGACACTGAAAAATCAATTAGCTGACATTTTACCAACCTCTCCAAAGATCGGTTTTATTCATCTTAGAAAGCTCTCCATCATAAATTTCCCAAAATTGATTAAATATTTCTGTTATTTTTAATTTATTTAATTTTATTATTTTAATTTTTCGTTATTTTAAATGTTATTTTTGGCTTTTATTTTTTAATGTTGTGTGGCAAATATATGACAAATCTGATCCCTAAATAAAAGTCAATATTTTAGATAGTAGACTTAAGTACTTTTAGGTGAACTTTCCTTGACAAATCCTCAAGGACATGCGTTTGCCTTTTATTCTTTGGTCAATATGATGGCACTTGGTGGATTACTTCCATTCTTCCTTGTGCAGACTGCATTAAATGCAGTTCATCATGACAAATTTTCATCATGCCTCATCAACGTTCACATTTTCCTTTCTCTCTCTCACCCACGTTCTGAATTTTCTTTCTCTCTCCTTCAATCAATCATCACGTTTTTACTTCTCTTCTCTCACACGGTTTCAACTTCCACACACACACTATTCTCTCTCCGTTTTAATGCATTTCTCTTTTATTTCAAATTAATTTTTCTCTCTCCACTTCAATGCCCTCTACGGTTTTAATTCTTTCTCTCTCCGCATCAATTTTTTTCTTTTCTCTCTCTTCCATCCGTTTCACTCTCCCAAGGTCATCAGTTTTTCGTTTTTTCTTTCCCTTCACGTCCTTGTCCGTTTTCTTCCTCCCATCAACAATGGCTCAGATTAAAACTACGGCAAAGCGAAAAATGTCTCTTTTTAATCCTGAAACTGACTCAGACAACTACTCAAGTCCTGAATCCCTACGACAAGGTTCAAAACAAAAGTCAGTATCTCTCCTAGGGCACCTCCAAAAACCGTCCCCGCTCAAAAGGCCAAAAAACCTTCATCGTCAAAACCCTCTGCCTCCTCATCAGACGATCTTCAAGAGTTCAATCTGGGCAATCCTTTCAAATAAGAAGGTTACTCAGGACTCACCTGCATGAGATGATTCGGACGATTCAAGGTCATGCTTCTGTCAAACCGGTTCCTAATCTTCCTCTAAACCGTCCACTCAAAACGGCAGAAAACCAAATCATCTGAACCAGTAAACCGACTCCAAGAAGTCTCATTCATCCAAACCGATTCCTGTCCCTCTCTTTAACTCCACAGAATCGGAACGTTGAATTACACCTCTAAATGGTTTAAACAAATCTGTGGTTCATGGCAAGATATTGACTTTAATCAATCTGAAAAAATGGTGGTTTTTAATGTTGTAGAAGTTTTTTGACAATTGATGGACTTCCTTTTTTAGGTGATGAACTCATACCCAACTGGTAAAGGCATTTTATGCTGCATGCAAATGGCTGTAATGGCAGCCCTGGGTTCAGTTTGTACTTAAGGGGTGTACACGTTGAACGTAAACCCCACTTCATTGTGCAAAATTCTTGATATACAAGATACTGGAGCCACTGTTTTGCTGAAACTTGTTACATTCAGTATATGGCACTCGACCTCAGTCTTCAGATATCTTTTAGATCCTCGGAAGCCTCTGTTGCATCAAACCTTCCTCCTATTGCCGGATATATACAACATCTGTGTTCACTCGATTGTGCCTCGAGCTGGGAGTTATGAAAAAGGTAACCGACACTAGGATATTGATCATTCATCATCTATCGACCGGAACACCTCTTCATTTGGGAAACATTATTTTTAGCTACATGTTGGAATGCTGCAATTGTGGGTCGATCAGCTCCTTGTGGATGATCTTGACCAAAATCTTTAAATACTTTAAAGTACCCCTGATGACGAAGAAAGATTTAGTGCAATAACTTTTTCTCTATGAAAATATCAAACAAAAATGCGCATTATCTTGTCCTGAACCAAACCCCCACTCAAGGAAGAAGAAAACTGCCTCAAAGAAGCATAAGTCTGCATCTCCACAATCTCATTCTCGCACACCTTCATTCAACTCCGCTAGCTCAACACTCACTCCATCTCCACAAGTTAGTAAGGATCATCTACGGCATAATGCTGCTCCTTCAGATAAGGATGGTGAAGACTTAGTCTTTTGATCTGAACGTATTCATATGATCACCACTCTTCAAAAAGCCCTCATAAGAACATACCATCTCAGGTAAGCCTGAACTCTTCTTACCTATCTCTCCAAATGTTGCTCAATCTAATTCTGATCGGATTACAGAAAAATCCAAATCTCCTTTTGGCTCCACCTTTTGAAAATTTTTTCCAAGGATAAGGCTAAAAGTTCAAAAATCCAAAAGAGCTCGGATAAAGATTCAACCACAGCATGAAATCGGCAGAAACTAAGAACAAAACGGTTTTTACTTCTAAAGACCATTAGGAATACCAAAAGAAGTGTTGGTACTTTTCTCACTTTTCAAAACACATTCACTCAGTTTGACTCGTTCTGGAATGGGTTACCAAACACTTTGGGTTCATCAGCTGCTGCCCGTGATCAGCCTCCTGTGCTACCAGGGCCCAGTTCTCTCTTTGCCCCCAACTCTACATCTTCATCATCTGAGATTCATCTGTCCGCTGATTGACTCTGTTTTCTTAGTTTATACTTTTTGATGTTGACTTAATTCAGGGGAGTCAGATTATGGAATTATATTCTGTCTTATGTTTAAACTCATATTATGTTTTTTGCTGACTGCTGTATGGTTGTTTAACTCAAAATATGTTTGTTGGATGTATGGCTGAATTCATGAAACTATGGTATTGTGCTTTAACTTGCTGGAATTTTTTAAGATGTTTATGAATGATCTATTTACCTCATTATTGCATAATTTCAAAAATTTGCTGTTACTGAATGTTAAAAGGGAAATTTTTCAAAATTATCACTGTATGATTGAGGGGAGTTTAATTATTTCATTCTTACATAAAACAAAATCATAATCTAAAGAATTTTGTCATCATCAAAAAGGGGGAGATTATTGAGACAAAATCTCTCTAAATTGGTTTTAATGATAACAAAAATAATTAAAGATTATGATTATGCTTAATGACTAATCTGTGCTTTTGAGTGTATTTATATAAGTAAACAGGTTATCATTCATTAAGGAAAAAGAAGAAAAATTCTGAGTTAAATGCTAAGTATGAAAGTGCCGAGGATGGCCTCACGAGCTGGAGAAAACTGCAGTTATGCATCCTCACGGTTTTGAATTCATTAAACAAAGGCATAAGAGTATTAAAGAATGAATTATTTGAATTCATTCAACAAGGGCAGAATAGTATTAAAGAATGAATTGTTTGATTCATTCAATAAAGGCAAAATACTATTAAAAAATGATTAAAGTAAGGCCTTTGAAGAAAAGTTGCAAGAATGCAAGAGAGAGGTACGAGGAATGATGTTACTAGCATGTGCCTATAGTCAATATCTTGAAAAGCTTTCCAAGACTTTATGAAAGCAACTTATCATGTCATAGGCAAAAAGGCTATATGTACCATTATGTGATTAAATAAGATTATATAGTCAATCTTCAAAAAGGCAACAACAAACAAGCCTTACATAACTTGATCACATGTCGTAAAGCAAGGAAAGAAGAAAGAAGGCATCACGTGAAGCCTTCACAAAGCCTTAAAGAAAGGAATAAAAAGGACATCACATGTTCTTACAAGGAATTAAATGGAGGAAAGAGAAAAAACTCATATGTGAAGCTTATGTGAATCTTTATGAAGCCATTGAAGAAAGAGAATGAAAAGGACTCCACACAATAGTCAAACATTAAAGAAAGGAAAAAGAAAAGGACAACACATGTTCTCAAATGCCAAGAAAACAGTACCTCGTACTTGGACAAGGAATGCATATTTTCAAATGAGCTGAATGGCATTTTCGTAAATATGAAGAAAAGCCTTGGTATTTCACAAATGAATTTTCCAACGGTCAAAATAGGCTTGGCTCATGAAATGAAGATCACAAGAACTCTATAAATTGCAGCAAGCTGATCTTCAACAACAACACAACACATTGCATTAAAAAAGATTATAGATCTTAAAGCTTTCAAGAAGCAACACATTATATCTTCATACTTTCTACAAATCCTACATTAGATCTTTGTTTATCTTTTGAGAAAGTATTTAGAATCAATCACTCTCTTATCACACTGTAATTTCCAAGTGAGGTACACTGGAAAATAGTTGAAATCTGATTGTAAGCTTGGTGAAGCTTGAGAATACACAAGTTGTAATCATCCTCGGTCAGAGGTTGATCTGTTTGAAGAATAGTGAAATCTCACAAGGGTGTGAGGACTGGAAGTAGCCATCTTTGGGTGAACCAGTATAAAAACAGTGTGTGTCAATCTTATATTGCTTCTTAACTCTTTAACTCGTTTTGAATTTGAAAGTTTTGAAAACCCATCCTCGGGCTTGCCATCCTCAGCAAGAGGATAGTATTTAAAACACTTGAAAACTATTTTTAAACAGCAAAATCCCTATTCAACCTCCCTTCTAGTGATATTTAGCTGCATCAATTGGCATCAGAGCAAGGTCCTCTAGAAGAATACACTTAACAGTGTAAGAGAAAAAGATCCAAAAATGTCTAAAGCTAAGTATATTCCTGAAGGAGGATCATCCAGCCGACCCCCCTACTTTGATGGTACAGATTACTACCACTGGAAAGGTAAAATGAGACTATTTCTCATATCACAAGACAAACAATATGTGGTCGGTGGTGGAAAATGGAGATCATGTCATAAGAACCAACAACGCAGATGCAACCTCCGATGTGAAACCTCAAGCACAATGGACAGCTGATGAAAATGCAAAGGTACTCCTAAACTCTAAAGCTCATTTATTTCTAACGTGTGCTTTGTGCAGGGAAGAGTATGATAGAGTCGAAGAGTGCAAAATGCTAAGGAGCTTTGGGACACTCTAAGGATCCATCATGAAGGAACAAGTCACATGAAAGAAGCAAGAATTGACATGGGAGTAAGAGATTTCGAAACTATTCGAAATGAAGGAAGAGGAAACTATTGATGAAATGTTCTCAAGGTTAACAATCATATTAAACAACTTGAGATCTCTTGGAAAGGTATACTCCGTTCAAGAAAGGATAAGAAAAATCCTAAGGAGTCTACCAAAACAATGGCACCGGTATCCATACATTGAGATAGTCAATCCACACTATCCAAACATATAGCCAAGTATATAATGGAAAATCTAGACATATTTTTTTAAGACATTGCTATGTAAGAATTGAAAAGAATGTTGCAGATCATTTGACGAAAGGTCTAACAATGGATATGATGTTGAAGACATCATTGGAGATGAGATTCAAGCCCATATCTAATTAATCATCACTAATGAAAAATCAACTCATACTTGAGTAACATCAAGTCTTGAGTTCAATGATAAAAGTCCAATATTAGAGTGATTGCAAGTTCTTAAATATAGATACATCTCAAAGGTTAAAAGTACTTGGACTATAAGTTTAAAGTTGGAAGGTTGAGTTTTACTCTTGATGACTCTTCATCATATGCATATTTTCCCACTATTTTAGTCTTAGTTATCCTCAACTACTAGTTAAATTAAGGATTTATTTGATATATTTTATTGATTTTTGTTCCTTGAGTTAAATTAAATGTTTTATGTTTTATTTTAGTGATTAAGTAGGAATTTTTCGTAATTTTCATTGCGTTGTGTTTGGTGCAGTGCTGAATTTTGGTGAGAAATCAACATGACACATGTAGAGTATTTCAGCCATATCTGGCGTTGTAGATGTCCAATTGGAGTTACACCAACTGCAAATGAAAGCTAGGATCCATAACTACAACTTTCATGAAGACACCGGAACCAAATTCAGACTCGAAAGAGGAGAAAAATGCAATATACGCCGGACAGCAGATGCTGAGCGCTGGAGCGCGCCCAAGCGCAAACCAAGCGCTTTTTCCCAGCATTCGCCACTGTCGAAACGCGCCCAAGCGGATCCAAGCGCGCCTGGGGCACGCGACCCGCACCAGCAACCATAAAAACACAAATTTTTACTGTTTTAGGCATCTTTTTCACTCTTGGGAACTTGGGAGACTTGTGCCCTAGCGTACAAACTCAAAGACGGCCGTTTCTAACGCCATTGAAGCAGTTTTATCAAGAATCATCCATGAATCATTCTTGTAATTCTTCTTTAACCCTTATCTTTTGTATCTCTGTCATGAGTAACTAAACCCTATTTGTTAGGGATGAGTGTAACCAGATGAAACCCTTATTTTTCTGATTTGATTTCTAGTTATATGAATGAGTTTATTGAATTGTGTTTCTCATCTCTGTGCTTAATGCTTTTTATTGCTTGATCAACATTAAAATGTTCTACGATTTGTATTTTGAAATTCATGAATTTGTAGTCTAGACATAGGTGCAGGTCATGAAACCAATTAAATTAGTTGCAAAGCAATAATTTACAACAAAATTTCTCTACGGTAATGCTTAATTCTAATCTTAAATCGACTAAGGAATTAGGGGTTACTTTGGAATTAAAGGTTCTGTCACTAAGACATTAGGGCAAGAATAATAAAGAGAATTCGGTAATAATTCAATAAAGGATTTCAATAACTAGGATCAAATTAGACACCAAGGTTGGATTCGAAGTGAAACTCATCCCTGACATTTTTCTCAATTTATAAAAGATCAATTTTACTACTACTGTTCAATTTTAAATATTATTTTAATCAACTTGGGAAACCTTTTGTTCAATTTTAGTAACTAAATATAATTCAATAGTAAACGCAATCCTTGAGTTCGACACTCGATACTACGTTTTTATTACTTGCAACGATTCAGTACACTTGCTGAAACGCAATCAAGTTTTGGCGCCGTTGCCGGGATTGCCATATCACTATTGAATTTAATTTATTTACTGAATTGAAATTTTTTGCTCTGCAATAAAATTTCTTCTTTTATTTTATTTCTAATTTAAAAAAAAAAAATATTTGTTTCAAACTGCTTGTTTTTACTTAATTTATTATTTTTCTTTATTTTAAACTCTTCATTACTCACAATCTGTCTAACCTTGTATGCGAGGCCAGTCCTCAGCTGAATTTATCTTTGATCCAGAAATTGAAAAAACAGCGAAAGCACATAGAAAGGCAGCTCGAGAAAGGAGACAAAGGGAAAAGACAGTTAGTTGTGGAAGAAGAGGTTTTGGGTGATTGTGTCATATTTACTGAAATGGCCGACCCACCACCACCAGAACGTACTCTCGGAGAATATGGGAATCGAATTAGAAATCGTGCTCGATTACCCATTCATCACCAACCGATTACAGTCAATAAGTTTGAAATAAGTCCTGCCCTATACCGAGAGTTGAGGGAAATTCATTTTGCCGGTAGACATAACGAAGACGCTAATAGACACCTCACAAATTTCTTTGAGTTATGTGAAACAGTGAAGGTGGATGGTTTATCTGAGGAAACCAAGAAATTGAAGCTATTTCCATTCTCTTTGATAGATGATGCTAAGGAGTGGTTTCTTTCATTCCCCGCCGACAACATCACCACATGGGATGATCTTGAGGATAAGTTCTTGGAACAATATTTCCCCCCAGCCGTGTTCGTTAGAAAGAGGAAAGAAATCACCGGTTACAAACAGAAAGAGGGGGAATCTCTTAGTGACACTTACAGGAGATTCAGAAACTTACTAGCCGGATGTCCTAATCATGCTTATGACGACACTGCCCAAATGCAAATATTCTGTAATGGCTTGAGGCCGAGCACTAGAATTATGTTGGATGCCATAGCTGGTGGTTCTTTGAATTACAAAACCGCAGCAGAAGCACGAAAGATTATTGAGATCATGGCATCAAATGAACATATGATATTGTATGACAGAAGTGGTGGTTCAACAAGTGGTGTAATGGAATTGAATGTTATGGATGGGTTAGCTCCAGACAGGCTACTATCGAAGATGGAAGAGGTTATTGCCACTGAGATAAAGAAGGGAATGGCAGCTCTAAATATACAACCACAAGTGGCCCCCGTCAAACTACTAAAGCAGACTAGTTGTAACCTTTATGGAGGAGCACATAAAACTGGAGTCTGTGAAGCACTGGATGATAATGAGGTAGAAGAACTAGAACGGGTGAATTTTGTGAGTAATAACAACAGGCAGAATAACCCTACTCTAATACGTACAATCCTGGTTGGAGAAATCATCCGAATTTTTTCTTGGAGAGATCAACAAGGTAGATCTCAGGGTCAACAAGAAGCTCAACCAAACCAATTCCCACCCAGAAAGGCTGCTTGGGAGAGCGCTATAGAAAAACTAGTTACAAGCACAAGTTCGTTCATTGATGAGTCAAGAGCCATCCAGAAAAATCACTCTGCGTCCATAAAGAATCTGGAAACTCAAATGGGTCAACTTGCTCAACAAATGGCACAAAGAACGACTGGACATTTGCCTAGTGACACAGTTACGAATCCACGAAATTATGTTAATGCCGTGACAACAAGGAGTGGCAAGGTAAGTGAACAAATACCACTTAAAGTCAAACAAAGTGTAAGCACTTCAAGCTCGACCCACTCAGAAGAAACAGTCACACCGACCTTAGTGGAAGAGCACACCACTCTTGAAAAGGAGGAAGAACATTGTAGTACAAAAAAGGGAACCACTGCCAAAACCAGAAATTCGACTTCCATTTTCCTCAAAGGTTAAAAAAGGAAGAAACAGAAAAACAATTCGGTAAGTTCCTTGATGTTTTTAAAAATTACAAATTAACATTCCTTTTGCAGAGGCACTAGAACAGATGCCAACATACGCCAAGTTCATGAAGGAGATTCTGTCGAAGAAAAGAAAAATCGGCGGTGAAACAGTGATGCTAACCGAAGCATGTAGTGCTATACTACAGAGAAAAACTTCCGCCGAAGCTCAAGGATCCTGGAAGCTTCTCAATCCCGTGTGCCATTGGAAATAGAACTTTTGGGAAGGCTCTGTGTGATCTTGGGGCTAGTGTAAGTCTTATGCCCATTTCCATATACAAAAAACTGGGCATTGGAAAAGTGAAAGACACACAGCTGATGCTACAATTTGCGGATCGCTCAATGAAACACCCTTATGGAGTGGTGGAAGATGTGTTGGTTAAAGTGGATAAGTTCATTTTTCCAGTGGATTTCGTGGTACTAGACATGGAGGAAGACAATGACATTCCTTTGATTTTGGGGAGACCGTTCTTAGCAACAGGGCGAGCTATGATTGATGTAGCAGATGGCACCTTAACCTTTAAGGTAAATGAGGAAACAGTCACATTCAATATTTTTAAAAGCCATGGAGCATTCAAACGAAGAGAAGGGTGCAACTGAATTGAGATTTTTAATTCGATAGTCGATGAAGAAGGTGAACATCAAGGACACATTATGCCATTAGAAAGAGTGTTACGCCTACCCCAAGATGTTGTTAAAAAAAGTAAAGATCCGAAGGTGAAAGAGGTTTTAGCCATGTCAGAAGCATCATCATCTTACTCCCCCCGTTTCCCCACTACATGGGAGGGGTTGAAAAGGAATGAAGATTAATATATAGAGAAAAAGCAATTGCCACCTCACTTGAAATATGTATCTCTTGGTGAGAAGGATGATATGTTCTTCCTGTCATATATGCCACCTTGACAGTAGTTGAGACGTCAAGCTCAAGACACTAAACGAGCGCTTATTGGGAGGCAACCCAATTTTATATCCTTTGCACCATATTTATTTATTGCATTTCAGATTTATTTTACTCCATTTAGTTCCAATTTTAGTCTCTAATTTCTAGTTCTCTTAGTTTTGATGTTTGGTATGAGCAACGAATCAAAAAGATGCGTTGAGAAGCGATTGTACAGCTTCAAATGACAGAACGCGCGCCCAAGCGTTTTTTCCAGCAAAACGAACTAAGGTTGCAAGTACATCCTTCACTCAACAAACACCAAGAGGCATGTTTTATGCTGATCTATTTGCACCTCACCAGTATACTGGTGACCATAACGGAACATGAGCGGATGATCTAAACGAGAATCCTTGAATTACTAAACTGAGAGAAGTTTTCTTTCCTTTTTTTTCTTTTTGTTGTTTGTCCTGTTTCTTTCCGTTTTCTCGTTTTCTTGTTCTCGACGTACAAATGTTACTCTGCCGTTGATGTCAGTATATGTTGACTTTCTTCTCCTCATGTTTTTTTTTCCTTTTCACTAAATGTGTACTATGATGAAACAGTCGTACTGACTTGCACTTAATCTTAAAATTTCTGTTTGTGATTTCGCAAGTTAAATTTTATTTCTTAGATTATGTTATTGCTCAAGTCGACAAGCCTTCCTAATGCATGCATTCTTGATTACTAAATGGTTGTAGAAGGCTAATATGCCATCAATTTTTAAAAAATACAATTTTAACTTTTCAGAAGCATGTTGGCTTTAGTTTGATTGTTCATACTCTCTCTTATTATCCTAGCTGTGAGCTTTTGAGCCTAAACACTTAAATTCTTTGTTGTGTGATTATCCAGACATGTGCTATCCCTCTAGAACTTGCACTAATTCTGACTTGCATCACTTGTAATTTATGCATACATTGAGGCAATTTTATTGGTCGTTTGAGCCTTTCTAACTATCCTATGAAAAATTTACCCTTTGCTAGCCCCTTTGAGCCTTGCCCTTTTATTTCGGTTACTAGCCACATTACAAGCAAATCACCTGACTTTAATTAAATCACCTTACTTGAGTTAGGTAGAAAAAAAATTCTTGTTTTGATAAATTCTAAGTTTGGGGTTGCTCATGGATAGCAACTTTCTAAGTTTGGGGTGGTGATTCTCACAAAAAGAAATAAAAAGAAGAAAAAGAAAAATAAAATGAAAGAAGAAAGAAGAAAAAAAAAGAAGAAAAAAAAAATTTCAATCTGTGTACTTTGGTAAAAAAATATCTTCTTGGTTCTTTTGTCAATGTCTGATAATCCCCATAATGAAAAATTGAAAAAAAAAATGGTAGAATAAGGTGGAAATGTATGCCTAACTCCAAGTGGTAAAGCCTACTATCTTAAAATGTCATACCCTTACCTAAGCCCCATTACAACCCGAAAGTCCTCCAAAAGTGTATATATTTACTGCATTGTGATTGCTAACTAGAATTTTTTCAAGCCTATGGTAGCGTGATGCATGTTCTAGGATTTGAGCGATAAATTCATAACCCTTTCTAAACACTTGAGAGAAATTTTGGTGAGATTGTGTGAAGAGAGAGTTGAATTTGATGAATGAATGCCAATGTGTACAAATCTTGTTGTCTGTATTTTTGAAAACAACCATAGAGCATGATGAATGTTTTGCAGTAGCAAGAACTTTGAAATTTAAGTTTGATGTTATTTGAGAAATTGAATTTAAGTGTGCATTTAACAGGACCAAATATGAAATTAATTGTTGCTTGGGGACAAGCAAAAGATTAAGTTTGGGGTTGTGATGACTCTTCATGATATGCATATTTTCCCACTATTTTAGTCTTAGTTATCCTCAACTACTAGTTAAATTAAGGATTTATTTGATATATTTTATTGATTTTTGTTCATTGAGTTAAATTAAATATTTTATGTTTTATTTTAGTGATTAAGTAGGAATTTTTCGTAATTTTACATTGCGTTGTGTTTTGGTGCAGTGCTGAATTTTGGTGAGAAATCAACATGACACATGTAGAGTATTTCAGCCATATCTGGCGTTGTAGATGTCCAATTGGAGTCAAACCAACTGCAAATGAAAGCTAGGATCCATAGCTACAACTTTCATGAAGACACCAGAACCACATTCAGACTCGAAAGAGGAGCAAAATGCAATATACGCCGGACAACAGATGCTGAGCGCTGGAGCGCGCCCAAGCGCAAACCAAGCGCTTTTTCCCAGCATTCGCCACTGTCGAAACGCGCCCAAGCGCGCCTGGGGCGCGCGACCCGCACCAGCAACCATAAAAACACAGATTTTTACTGTTTTAGGCATCTTTTTCACTCTTGGGAACTTGGGAGACTTGTGCCCTAGCATACAAACTCAAAGACGGCCGTTTCTAACGCCATTGAAGCAGTTTTATCAAGAATCATCCATGAATCATTCTTGTAATTCTTCTTTAACCCTTATCTTTTGTATCTCTGTCATGAGTAACTAAACCCTATTTGTTAGGGATGAGTGTAACCAGATGAAACCCTTATTTTTCTGATTTGATTTCTAGTTATATGAATGAGTTTATTGAATTGTGTTTCTCATCTCTGTGCTTAATGCTTTTTATTGCTTGATCAACATTAAAATATTCTACGATTTGTATTTTGTAACGGAAGTGGACTTTACGAATGCTTGAGATGAGAAATTCATGAATTTGTAGTCTAGACATAGGTGCAGGTCATGAAACCAATTAAATTAGTTGCAAAGCAATAATTTACAACAGAATTTCTATACGGTAATGCTTAATTCTAATCTTAAATCTACTAAGGAATTAGGGGTTACTTTGGAATTAAAGGTTCTGTCACTAAGACATTAGGGCAAGAATAATAAAGAGAATTCGATAATAAATTCAATAAAGGATTTCAATAACTAGGATCAAATTAGACACCAAGGTTGGATTCGAAGTGAAACTCATCCCTGACATTTTTCTCAATTTATAAAAGATCAATTTTACTACTACTGTCAATTTTAAATATTATTTCAATTAACTTGGGAACCTTTTGTTCAATTTTAGTAACTAAATATAATTCAATAGTAAAACGCAATCCTTGAGTTCGACACTCGATATTACCATTTTATTATTACTTGCAACGATTCAGTACACTTGCTGAAACGCTATCAACTCTTAATAGACATATAGCATGAATTTGCTGAAATACATATTATGGTTGTATTTCTGATACAGTCTACCTATGTGATGATGAAGTGCGACCGCTACAAAGAGTTAAAGGACTTGACTCTTAAATTCTCATCAAAATGGTACATGACACAAGACCTTATCAAATGTGTCATCTTTATAATTCTTTTGATAGTAACGAGATTTCATATTTAAGTTGTTCACACTTTTTCTAACGAGAGTTCAATCCTAACATGTGCTTTCTTTTTGAATAAATTATTTTTGAAAATGTGCAATTGTTGAATAAAACGTAAAGGAAAAATTGTAGGTGTCAACAGGGGTCATGCGCGAGACAAAGGCACAAGGCAACCACCAGATTGTTGAAACCATTGAATCATTATGTGAATGTTATATCTATATGCCATTTCACAATCTGAATGGCAGAACTAAGAGTTGTACATCTTTCTCAAGTGAAATTACTTTTCTATAAATAGTGTCACTTTGGACAAAATGAGAAAACAAAAATTTGGAGATTACCATCCACTTTTCTCATCCTTTCTTATATTCTAAGTCATCTTATTTGTAACGCCCCAAATTTTTGATCCAAAAATTACTTAAAAATATTTGTTTTCTTTTAGAAACAACTATAATTATTTTTTCTTAGAAGTAGTTCATTATGTAATAATTTGAAGATGCATCAGAAAATGACTTGATATATTTTTTTTTTGTAAAAGAATGTAATGCAATTTACTAAAATATTATTTATTCATTTATTTGCAATTTAATATTCCAGTTATTAGATCCATATTCATTTATGCTCCAAAATAAAATAAATTATATTTAAGTGAAATTCAAAAGAAAGGTTGACTGAAATTAATGGCATTCAATTATTTACAAGTAAATAAAATTTCACTTCCACATTTCTATTAAAAGTTAATGATGAAGAGTAAATAACTTTACAATGTACTACAAAAAAATTTAGTAATACAAAACATTATTTTTTAGGTAAAAGTCTCATTTTCCCACGTGCGTGCACCAATCAAACATCATTCATTCAACTCTTTGAGATCATTAGTACCTAAATGTTGGTGTAAGGGGTCAGTTCATCCCACAACAAAATTAAACCAAATAATAAATTAACAACCATAAAATATGAATATAAAATCTTTTCGTAATAAAAGATTTAAAAAATTTGATTCTTTAATAGTTCTCAAAGACGTATCAAAAGTCATAGAATGTATCAAAATAAATCAAGTAGCAACCGTAGAGCAAATAATTAGATCAAAATAAAATGACAATAAAATATATGCAAGTTATGCATGCTCCTAAACGTATATGATCCGAATATAACCAACCACACAGACGTCTACAAAGATGCATATGATATGTCATGAAATGATAATGATGCTCAAGATACATATCACCACCCACTTAGATAATCACACAAATCACCAGCCACTTAGACAACCACAAAGATAACAATATTTAAAATTCAAATCACCAGCCACTTAGGCAACCACAAAGATAACAATATTTAAAACACAAATCACCAGCCACTTAGGCAACCACAAAGATAATATTTAAAACACAAATCACTAGCCACTTAGGCAACCACAAAGATAACAATATTTATAACGCAAATCACCAACCACTTAGGCAACCACAAAGATAAAAATATTTAAAATAAAAACCACCAACCAAACCACTTAGACAACGATATAGATAAAATATTCAAAACACAAATCACAAGCCACTTAGGCAACCACAAAAATAATATTATTTAAAAACACAAATCACCCGTCACTTAGGCAACCACAAAGATAAAATATTTAAGATTAAATTTTAATCACATAAGACATCAAAGTTTGATTCTCATAGACGCTTACAATCAAGAGTCAATAATTTTGTTATCCCAAATATATAACACACAAACACGTGAATAAATGTCTTACAGTCATAACTTTCATTTTATAAACTATAAAATTGGATTAACGACATGTTATTGATAAACATCAAAACTCAAATAACGAATAACACATACAAATATAAACTTTATTTCTTCTACTATAAATGTTCTCAGATTATTAGTCATTTAGACATACAAATCAAGGTTTGCCGCTAAACACATCACAAAAATCAACTTAATCGTGTTATCATAATTAAAATTAAAACTTCACACAAATTCCCCCAAGACTCATATAGATTTCTTAAAAATCAAAACTTTGAAATGAAATAGGACAAAAATCGAAATTTTAAATTAAAGACATCCTAAAAAAAAATATTACTCATGAGATCATAATAAAAATAATAGTTTTATAATTAAGTACACATAAACAACACAAAAATAATAACTTTACATCAAATATATGACATCAAACATATTACTCATGTTATAATAATAAAAATCAAAATTTATAATTAAGTTTTTCAAAGCAAACATATTACTCATAAAAAACAAAATATTATAGTTAAATTCTTTAAGGCAAATAAAAATCAATATTTTCTTTTAAGACATCAAGACATATATCAATATCTTACAAACTATTAATTTAATATCTAGCCTAACCATGGGGAAAAGCCCTTACCTTGGACGCTTTCCTCAGAAAGATGAAGGAACAAAAACTTAGAGCTTCCACAAAAAAGAGAGGTAATATGTGGGTGGTTGTTTGAGTGACATGAAAATATTTGAGATAAAGAAAATATAATGTGCGAATGGAGATGTGAAGCTTATTAGAGAAAGAGAGTAATTTTTCTCATTGAGGTTAATTGCACACATCAATAATGTATTCAATTGGAATAATATCATTCAATGACCAACCGTTATGAATTAATTGACATTCATGTACTTATGATTAAATTTTGACCAAAATTGACTTAGTCATTGTTCACTCTAAAAAAATACACCTACGAGTTTTAATTAATTACTAACAAAACCCCAACAATTAATTAATTAATTAATATGATTATACTGTTGAGACAAAATCTCTCAAATGATTTTAATGATAACAAAATTACTTAAGAGATTATGATTGTGGTTAATGACTAACATGTGCTCTTGAGTGTATTCATTTAAGTTAATAGGTCATTAATCATTAAGGCAAAAAGAAGGAAAAAGTAATTCTGGCCTGAGGATGGAAAACCCTCGTGAGGATGGAAATTGCTGCATGCGCGAGGATGGAAATTGCTGCATGCGCGAGGATGGAAATTGCTGCAATATCTCCAGATCTGGACAATCTGATTTCTCACCAGAATAATTGTGTTTATTCAATTGTATATCAATGTCAAACATGAATAAACAAAGCATTCAAGCAAGAGTCAAAAGGTCAAAGAAAAAGGTGAATATGGCTAGATCTAGTATGTAAAGGAAAGGCTAGCAAAAGTGAAAGCAACCTATCAAGCATGTGCAAATGTCAAAATCTGATCATTTAATGGGCTTGCACGTTTTAAATGCATAAGGAAGTCAAGTTAGCAAAAGGCAACTTGAAACAAGCCAAAATTGGAAGATCACATGTTGCTGCCAGATCTGATCCTCGGACTGAGTATGACAGCCCTATGTCATAAAGTGGCTTTTTTCTCTCATGTCCACATCACCTCAAAAGATGAAGCCAACCTAGACCTTAAAGACTTCGAAAAATGCAGCTCAGAAACAGCCTTGCACTCTGATTAAAGTGAAAAAGCAAGGACATGTCAAGATCAAAGCATGTGCTGCGTGAAGATGGTTCTGCCTAAGCCTAACAAGCTGAGTGGCAGTTCTGTAATTTTGATGAAAACCTTGGATCCTTTGAAAAAAAGCTCCAACGGTCATCAAGGGCTTGGATCTCTATAAAATGCATACAAGCTCTCCATTGGTATATACACAACACACTTGCATAAAAAGATCAAGCATCTTAAAGCTTTCAAGAAGCAAATCACATCCTCTCTTATTACTTCTTTGATCCTACACTATATCTTTGTATATCTTTTGAGAAAGTATTAAGTATCAATCACTCTCATTCTACTTTGTAATTTCCTAGTGAGTGAAGCTTGGAAATATTTTGGAAATTGATTGTAAGCTTGGTGAAGCTTGATAATACACAGTTGTAATCATCCTCGGGTTGAGGATTGATCTGTTTTGAAAGTTAGTAAAATCTCACAAGGGTGTGAGGACTGGACGTAGCCATCTTTGGGTGAACCAGTATAAAACTGTGTGTGTGTCCCTCATATTCTGCTCCTACTCTTTTACTTAGCTTAGATCTAACGATTTAAAAATCCCATCCTCGAGCTAGCCATCCTCTGCAAGAGGATAGTTTTTAAAACACTTAAAAATTATTTTTAACAGCAAAATCCCTATTCAACCCCCCCTTCTAGTGATATTTAGCTACAACAATTGGCATCAGAGCAAGGTTCTCTAAAAAATACACCTAACAGTGTAAGAGAAAAAGATCCAAAAAGAAATATGTCAAAAGCTAAGTACATCCCTGAAGGAGGATCATCCAGCCGACCTCCCTACTTTGATGGTACAGATTACTATCATTGGAAAGGCAAGATGAGGCTATTTCTCATATCACAAGACAACAACATGTGGTCTGTGGTGGAAAATGGAGATCATGTCATCAGGACCAACAACGCAGATGCAACCTCCGATGAGAAACCTCAAGCACAATGGACGGCTGATGAAAATGCAAAGGTACTCCTAAACTCTAAAGCTCATTTATTTCTAACGTGTGCTTTGTGCAGGGAAGAGTATGATAGAGTTGAAGAATGCAAAAACGCTAAAGAACTATGGGATACTCTAAGAATTCATCATGAAGGATCAAGTCATGTAAAAGAAGCAAGGATAGATATGGGAGTAAGGGATTTCGAATTATTCGAAATGAAGGAGGATGAAACCATTGATGAAATGTTCTCAAGGTTAACCATCATATTGAATAACTTGAGATCTCTTGGAAAGGTATACTTCGTTCAAGAAAGGATAAGAAAAATTCTAAGGAGTCTACCAAAAGAATGGAGACCAATGGTAACTGCCATTACAGAAGCAAGAGATTTGACCAACATGAAATTAGAAGATTTGGTGGGAACGCTAAGAGCTCATGAACCATTGTTGTTGGCTGATAAACCTAACAAAAAGGGAAGAATGATTGCTCTAAAAACCAGCCAAACAGAAAGCTCAACTTCCAAGAAGAATGAAGATGTCACAACAAAGGAAAACGCAGAGTATCTTCTGTCTGAGGATGAGGATGACCTCGTTCTGATTTCCAGAAAAATCCAGAGGATGCTAAGCAGAAGAGGACAGAATAGAGGACCTCCTCAAAAAGAAAAAATTGACAAAAGTCAAATAACTTGTTATCGATGCAACAAGATGGGACACTATAAAACTGAGTGTCCTCTCAACAAAAGGAACTCTAGAAAATTCCCATACAAAAACAAATCCATGATGATCACTTGGGATGATAGTGATGAGTCATCCTCGGAGCAAGAAAAGGAAGAAGAGTTCAACCTATGTCTCATGGCAAAATCAGAAAATGACAAGGTAAGTATTTCTGATCTATGTACAAATTGTGAAAAATTAGAAGTTGAATTTGATAGCCTTTTAAATGACTCATACACTTTATCTCAAAAATGCATGTTTCAAAAAACCCAACTTGTTGAGATAAAGAAACAAAATGAAGAGCTACAGAAAAAGAATGATGAATATGTTAAAATCATTCAAGAGTTGCAGCAATCTCACTTTCAAAATTCTGAGAAACAAAAAATTCTTGAAAAGCATCCTCCTGACGAGGATACAGAAAAGGAAATTTTGAAAACTGAGGTTATGGAACTAAAAAATGATATTTCCAACTTTGTCAAATCTACAGAAACATTCCAAAAGATAATGGGGTCCAATCTGGAATATTTGACAAGGCTGGAATTGGTTTTAAAAGCTCTCAAAAACAAAAATTATATGAAAACTTTTTCTTGCCTAAAAAACGAGAGGATAGGCCTAAATGCACCTTTTGCAAAAAACTTGGGCATACTTCCAAAATCTATCATGTTAGGAAGAAAGCTAACAATGAAAAGGCAGCATGCTCATTCTGTGGTAAACATGGGCACCATGATTCTATTTGCCATCATAAAAGGAATATCCTCAAAATAGGAAAAACTAACCAACAAGGACCCAAAGCTATATGGGTACCTAAGTCTCTTTTAAACTCTAAAACAGGTTCATCCTCTAATCAACAAAAGAAAGCCTTGGGTACTTTGGACAGTGGTTGCTCAAGGCATATGACGGGAGATAAGCACTGCTTCATGTCTTTGGAGATAAAGGATGGAGGATCAGTCACATTTGGTAATAATGATAAAGCTCAAATAAAAGGAACAGGTATTATTGGTAAGAATAATTCTGCAAAAATTGAAAATGTTCAATATGTGGATGGCTTGAAACATAACTTGCTAAGTATTAGTCAATTGTGCGATAGTGGTTTTGAAGTTATTTTTAAGCCAACTCTATGTGAGGTTAAACACTCATCCTCGGGTAGAGTTTTCTTTTCCGGTTTAGAAAAAAGAATTTATATGAACTTATCTTGATGATTTACCTACTGAATCTTGTTTTGTTTCCATTGAAAAAGATAAATGGATTTGGCACAAACGAGCCGGTCACACAAGCTTAAACACTATTTCTAAATTAGCAAATTTAGAATTAGTAAAAGGTATTCCAAAAATTAATTTTGAAAAAGACAAAGTTTGTGAAGCTTGTGTGAAAGGAAAACAAGTTAAAAAGTAGTTTTCACTCTAAAAACTTTGTTTCAACAAATCATCCTCTTGAACTCATTCACATTGATCTCTTTGGTCCTATCAAAACTCAAGTCTTAGTGGAAAAAGATATGGCTTTGTACTTGTTGATGATTTTTCCCGTTTTTACTTGGGTTCTATTTTTAAAACACAAAGATGAAGCCTTTGAGGCATCCCCCATTTTTGCAAAAAGATTCAAAATGAAAAAGGTTCAAAAATTGTCTCGGTGAGAAGTGGACACATGGAGGGTGATTTGAAAATGAATCTTTTTAAAAATCTTTGTTAAGAAAATGGTATTTCTCACAACGTTTTCTTGTCCAAAACTCCCCAACAAAATGGGGTTGTGAAAGGAAAAAATAGAACTTTACAAGAAATGGCTAGAACTATTTTAAATGAACCAACATTGAAAAAATATTTTTGGCCGAAGCCATTAATACCGCTTGTTATATTTCAAATCGGACATCCATTAGAAAAATTTGAACAAAAACTCCATATGAATTATGGAAAGGAGAAAACCAAATATTCCTATTTTCACATATTTGGGTGTTATTGCTACATTCTAAATAATAAAGAAAATTTGGGAAAGTTTGATCCAATAATCCGATAAAGGAATTTTTCTAGGATACTCCACAACGTCAAAAGGTTATAGAATATATTAATCTTAGGACTCAAACTGTGGAGGAATCCATGCATGTTATTTTTGATGAGTGCACAAGTATATATTGAATTATGAAAGTATTTTTGATGAGTGCACAAGTACATAAGTGGACAAACAAGAAGCCATTCACATCAATAAGTGCACAAGTATATATTGAATTATGAAAGAATCAAAGTAGTGTATTTCATGAAGATATTAGAATACAATCTTCTAAATAGATTTATGAACCAATGAGAATCAAACAAGTCAAAAGTTGTCTTAAGAATCAAATACAACAAGTGTTTAGAACGTTCTGAACCAAAAAATAAGGAGAATTATCAAAATGATCATTTGATACTTTGAGAAATATGTCCAACGATATATTATAGATTCAAACATATATGAAAATAAATAAAGAAGTCAAAGAACATCTTTATCCAAGAATCTAAAAAAGAATATATCATATATTGTATCAATCATTTAAGAGAATGATTATTGCATCTTCAAGATAACATCTTCATGAAGAAAATGTCCAATACATTCATACCTATACTAAAAGTATCTCAGGGAATACTTGATGGACAAGACACACCACATGTAGCACCAAGAGAAATTGTAGGAAGTATTGCTTCAACAAAATATTTATCCTCTCATATAGAAGACAACATTCTCAATTGCTATGAAATAATATTCTCATGATGAACAAGTTCATTGCACTCATAATATTCATATCAGTTGAGCATAATGACAAGAATCAACTTTTGAAGAAGAAATCATTTCAAGATTGAGTCATTTGTTTAAAGAATGATGAAAGAACATTCACCATAATGTCCCGATTGTTCTATTAAAGAACAATTGACAATAAAAGATTTTTTAGGAAGGGACACATGCAATAGATTAGTTGACATTTTGTACACGAACTTTCCAATATTTAATGAGCAATTAAAAGTCAAGATTGAAGGCCTACGTGCAGAAACAAACATGCATAAATGTTCTTTAGATTGATCTTCAAATGATACCCAGATTGATCTCCAAAATTGATGACATGATGATTGCAAAATATTCTGGTTGTCTTAAATAAAATAGGGAGAATAACTCATCATTATTATTCTGAATATTTGTTGATTTATTTTTGGTTAATTAGACAGAATATCCACCCTTATATTATTAGACTTATTTCAATGTTTATGTGTATGTTCTCATGAGGCAGTATGCTCATCATGGACTTTTTATTGCCTCTACTTATTTGGTTATAATGTATGTTTTCTAAATGATTTTAATTATAAATGACATACACTATAAATGTTGAGACAAAATCTCTCAAATGATTTTAATGATAACAAATTACTTAAGATATTATGATTGTGGTTAATGACTAACATGTGCTCTTGAGTGTATTCATTTAAGATAATAGGTTATTAATCATTAAGGCAAAAAGAAGGAAAAAGTGATTTTGGCCTGAGGATGGAAAACCCTCGTGAGGATGGAAATTGCTACAAGCACGAGGATGGAATTGCTGGCAAGAGTTGAAAAACTTCAGATCTGGACAATCTGATTTCTCACCAGAATAATTGTGTTTATTCAAATGTATAACAATGTCAAACATGAATAAACAAAGCATTTAAAGTAAGAGTCAAAAAGGTCAAAAGAAAAAGGTGAATATGGCTAGATCTAGTATGTAAAGGATAGGCTAGCAAAAGTGAAAGCAACCTATCAAGCATGTGCAAAGGTCAAAATCTGAACATTTAATGGGCTTGCACGTTTTAATTCATAAAGAAGTCAAGTTAACAAAAGGCAACTTGAAACAAGCCAAAATGGAAGATCACATGTTGCTGCCAGATCTGATCCTCGGACTGAGTATGACAGTCCTATGTCATAAAGTGGCTTTTTCTCTCTTGTCCACATCACCTCAAAAGATGAAGCCAACCTAGACCTTAAAGACTTCGAAAAATGCAGCTCAGAAACAGCCTTGCACTTTGATTAAAGAGAAAAAGCAAGGACATGTCAAGATCAAAGCTATGCTGCAAGAGGATGGGTTCTGCCTAAGCCTAACAAGCTGAGTGGCAGTTCTGTAATTTTGATGAAAACCTTGGATCCTTTGAAAATGAGCTCCAACGGTCATCAAAGGCTTGGATCTCTATAAAATGCATACAAGCTCTCCATTGGAAGACACAACACACTTGCATAAAAAGATCAAGTATCTTAAAGCTTTCAAGAAGCAAATCACATCCTCTCTTATTACTTTCTTTGATCCTACACTATATCTTTGTATATCCTTTGAGAAAGTATTAAGTATCAATCACTCTCATTCTACTTTGTAATTTCCTAGTGAGTGAAGCTTTGAAATATTTGGAAATTGATTGTAAGCTTGGTGAAGCTTGATAATACACAGTTTGTAATCATCCTCAGGTTGATGATCGATCTGTTTGAAAGTTAGTGAAATCTCACAAGGGTGTGAGGACTGGACGTAGCCATCTTTGGGTGAACCAGTATAAAATTGTGTGTGTGTCCCTCATATTCTACTCCTACTTTTTGCTCAGCTTAGATCAAACGATTTAAAAATCCCATCCTCGAGCTAGCCATCCTCAGAGAGAGGATAGTTTTTAAAAACACTTAAAAATATTTTTTAACAGCAAAATCCCTATTCAACCCCCTTCTAGTGATATTTAGCTACAATAATTGGCATCAGAGCAAGGTTCTCTAAAAAATACACCTAACAGTGTAAGAGAAAAGATCCATAAAGAAATATGTCAAAAGCTAAGTACATCCCTGAAGGAGGATCATCCAGCCGACCTCCCTACTTTGATGGTACAGATTACTATCATTGGAAAGGTAAGATGAGGCTATTTCTCATATCACAAGACAACAACATGTGGTTTGTGGTGGAAAATGGAGATCATGTCATCAGGACCAACAACGCAGATGCAACCTCCAATGAGAAACCTCAAGCACAATGGACGGCTGATGAAAAGGCAAAGGTACTCCTAAACTCTAAAGCTCATTTATTTCTAACGTGTGCTTTGTGCAGGGAAGAGTTATGACAGAGTTTGAAGAATGCAAAAAACGCTAAAGAGCTATGGGATACTCTAAGAATTCATCATGAAGGATCAAGTCATGTAAAAGAAGCAAGGATAGATATGGGAGTAAGGATTTCGAAATGAAGGAGGATGAAACTATTGATGAAATGTTCTCAAGGTTAAACCATCATATTGAATAACTTGAGATCTCTTGGAAAAGTATACTCCGTTCAAGAAAGGATAAGAAAGATCCTAAGAAGTTTACCAAAGAATGGAGGCCAATGGTAACTGCCATTACAGAAGCAAGAGATTTGACCAACATGAAATTAGAAGATTTGGTTGGAACTCTAAGAGCTCATGAGCCATTGTTATTGGCTGATAAACCAAACAAAAAGGGAGAAGAATGATTGCTCTAAAAACCAGCCAAACAGAAAGCTCCAAGAAGAATGAAGATGTCATAACAAAGGAAAGCGCAGAGTATCCTCTGTCTGAGGATGAGGATGACCTCGTTCTGATTTCCAGAAAAAATCCAGAGGATGCTAAACAGAAGAGGACAGATATAGAGGACCTCCTCAAAAAGAAAAAAATTGACAAAAGTCAAATAACTTGTTATGGATGCAACAAGATGAGACACTATAAAACTGTGTGTCCTCTCAACAAAAGGAACTCTAGAAAATTCCCATACAAAAACAAATCCATGATGATCACTTGGGATGATTAGTGATGAGTCATCCTCGGAGCAAGAAAAGGAAGAAGAGGCCAACCTATGTCTCATGGCAAAATCAGAAAATGACAACGGTAAGTATTTCTGATCTTATGTCCCAATTGTGAAAAATTAGAAGTTGAATTTGATAGCCTTTTAAATGACTCATACACTTTATCTCAAAAATGCATGTTTCAAAAAACCCAACTTGTTGAGATTAAAGAAACAAAATGAAGAGCTACAGAAAAAAGAATGATGAATATGTTAAAATCATTCAAGAGTTGCAGCAATCTCACTTTCAAAATTCTGAGAAACAAAAAATTCTTGAAGCATCCTCCTGACGAGGATACAGAAAAGGAAAATTTTGAAAACTGAGGTTATGGAACTAAAAAATGATATTTCCAACTTGTCAAATCTACAGAAACATTCCAAAAGATAATGGGGTCCAATCTGGAATATTTGACAAGGCTGGAATTGGTTTTAAAAGCTCTCAAAACACAAAATTATATGAAAACTTTTTCTTGCCTAAAAAACGAGAGGATAGGCCTAAATGCACCTTTTGCAAAAAAACTTGGGCATACTTCCAAAATCTATCATGTTAGGAAAAAGCTAACAATGAAAAGGCAACATGCTCATTCTGTGGTAAACATGGGCACCATGATTCTTATTTGCCATCATAAAAGAATATCCTCAAAAATAGGAAAAACTAACCAACAAGGACCCAAAGCTATATGGGTACCTAAGTCTCTTTTAAACGTCTAAAACAGGTCATCCTCTAATCAACAAAGAAAGCCTTTGGTACTTGGACAGTGGTTGCTCAAGGCATATGACGGGAGATAAGCACTGCTTCATGTCTTTGGAGATAAAGGATGGAGGATCAGTCACATTGCGTAATAATGATAAAGCTCAAATAAAAGGAACAGGTATTATTGGTAAGAATAATTCTGCAAAATTGAAAATGTTCAATATGTGGATGGCTTGAAACATAACTTGCTAAGTATTAGTCAATTGTGCGATAGTGGTTTGAAGTTATTTTTAAGCCAACTCAATGTTGAGGTTAAACACTCATCCTGGGTAGAGTTTTCTTTTCCGGTTTTAGAAAAAAGAATTTATATGAACTTTAATCTTGATGATTTACCTACTGAATCTTGTTTTTCCATTGAAAAAGATAAATGGATTTGGCACAAACGAGCCGGTCACACAAGCTTAAACCTATTTCTAAAAGTAGCAAATTTAGAATTAGTAACAAGGTTTTCCAAAATTAATTTTGAAAAGACAAAAGTTTGTGAAGCTTGTGTGAAAGGAAAAACAAGTTAAAGGTAGTTTTCACTCTAAAAACTTTGTTTCAACAAATTCATCTCTGAAACTCATTCCACATTGATCTCTTTGGTCCTATTCTAAAACTCCAAGTTCTATAGTGGAAAAAGATATGGCTTGTCACTTGTTGATGATTTTCCCGTTTTACTTGGGTTCTATTTTAAAACACAAAGATGTAAGCCTTTTGAGGCATTCCCCCATTTTTGCAAAAAGATTCAAATTGAAAAGGTTCAAATAATGCTGTTCTCGGTGAGAAGTGACCATGGAGGTGAAATTTGATAAGATCTTTGTGAGGAAAATTGGTATTTCTCACAACTTTTCTTGTCCATAGAACTCTCCCAACAAATGGGGTTGTTGAAAGGAAAAATAGAAACTTACCAGAAATGACTAGAAGCTATTTTATAACAATGAGCCAACATTGAAAATATTTTTGGGCCGAGCCATTAATACCGCTTGTTATATTTCAAATCGGACATCCATTAGAAAAATTTTGAACAAAGACCTTCCATATGAATTATGGAATGGTCTCGATGAAAACGCAAATTATTCCTATTTTCACATATTTGCTGGTATGTATTGCTACATTCTAAAATAATAAAGAAATATGGTGGGAAAGTTTGATCCAAATATCGATATTCAAGGAATTTTTCTAGGATACTCCACAACGGTCGAAAAGGTGTATAGAATAATATAATCTTAGGATCATCATAACTGTGAGGAATACCATGCATGTTATGTTCTATGTATGAGTTTGGATGACTTCGTGTTTAGAGAAAAAGAGTAAGGATGAAAGACGAAAATACATCCGCACAATTTACCGTCTCACGCAGAGGATGAGTCTGATCCAACCGTTGGATCAACAACTTCCAGAGCGATGGGAACAGTCACGCATCATCCTCATCGATCTAGTCATGGGATATACTGAAATGTGTGAGAACCACGAAACTCTCTAAGGGGAAAATACTTCCAACATGGCATGATATCACAAGTTGAACCCAAGCAATTGATAAGCTATTGGTGACAAATCCATGGGTTGAAGCTATGATGAAGACTTCACAATTTGAAAGAAACAAGGTATGGAATCTGTGATACCCCCACACTCTGGACAAAATCGGTGCATTGGAACTAAATGGATATTTAGAAACAAACTATAATGAGGATGGAGAAGTCATTAGAAATAAGCAGGACTAGTGGCACAAGGGTACAACCAACAAGAAGGAATAGATTTATGATGAAACGTTTGGCACCCGTAGCAAGACTTGATAGCAATAAGATGTCCTTATTAGCTTATGCTACTCATAAAGGTATAAAAATTTCGCAAATGATGTGAAAAGTTGCCTTTTGAATGGGTTCTTAAATGAAGAAGTATATGTTCATCAACCTCCTGGGTTTGAAGGGAGAAATGACCAAACCATGTGTTCAATTTCTCTAAAGCTCTTTAGGTTTAAAGCAAGCTCCTAGAGCTTGGTATGAGAGGTAAGTTCTTTCTAAAAGAAA
>PGWS01035240.1:0-37329 GCA_002896235.1 Cicer reticulatum | reverse complement strand
AGAATGAGAGAGATTTTAACAGATGAAGAAGAGTGGAAGAAACATAATGACTTTTTAATATGGTTTTATGATTGAATTTTTGATTACTATACGAATAGTAGTTAGTCAGTAAGCAATATATTCTTAAATCATGTAATCAGTGTAACGACTCATTGTTGAACAAAAAATTATTTCAAGGAATTAATGTCGTAGAGACCAACTATTTTTTTTAATCTTTATTCTTTTTTAATTATTATAAAAAAACTTAATTGTGACAATGATTCAAATAGAGATTAAATGTATTTTTGATTTATTTAAAAAAAGAATGACACTTATAAACCTATTGTCTTAAGGTTTTTAGTTGAGAATGATGTCAAAATCTTTTATAAATTTTAAAATATTTATCTATTGGTACTCTCGCCAACTACAAGAAAAACACTATTTTGTGGCCGAATAAAACCTCACAAATTAAGTGACCGAAAAGCCCTCACAAATACAAAATCGAAATGGTCTTTATTTTGTGGCTGAAAAGCCCTCACAAATTCTTAAACATTTAACTGGATTTGTGGCGGCCTAAGCCCTTACAAAATCACAACGTTGTGATTGTGAGGGCTTAGGAAGCCACAAATCCAGTTAAATTTTTAAGAATTTTGTGAGGGTTTTCAGCCACAATATAAATTTTGTGAGGGGCAAGGCCCGTCACAAAGACTGAAGTGACATGTCCATTTGGCTGCATAGGCCGTCACAAAAGCAATGAACGTTAATGTTGTGGCTGCAAAGGCCGCCACAAAGGTACTTTAATGATGTTGGAATTTCTGGCCGCACAGGCCGTCACAAAGGTTAACCGTAATATTTTGTGGCGGCAAAGGCGCCACAACAACAATAGTACCGTGGCAGTCTGGCCACCAGCCGCCACAAATGCCTAATATCCGTTGGTCATTGTGGCTGCTTTGGCCGCCACAAAAGATCAAGCTATATCCTATATATATTTACTCCACTCCTCTTTCATTTTTTTCACTTTTAACTTCTCTCTAAAACCTCCTTCTAACTATTCTCTCCACCTTCCTCTCTACACAAAATATTCATCAAGCTTGATTCAATTTTGGTAAGTTTATATTATATATGTAGTATTTTATTTTATTGATTTGATTTATGTAATTAAATATTTATTGAATTTTTATTCTTGACGAGTAGGTCCTTAATTACTTCGAAGATTGTAGCTCCATACGTCGAAACTTCAAGTCAGACGCTAACTCGGCATCAAGTTAGTATATTTATAATATTTTAAATTTTAGATTAGTAAATAATATATATTTTAAAATATAGATAGTAAATATATATATATATTATATATATATATTTAAAAAATATGTGGTTGTGTGTGTGTGTGTTATTAATAGATTAATTTTTAAAAAATAGGAATGATGTTGTTTACAGTAATATATGATAAATAAAAGTTTCAAACCACGGTAAAAATATTTGATTTTATATATAACTATTTTTTAAAAAAAACATTATTAAAATTGATGATATTATTATTTTTGTTATAATTAAGTCTTGAATACATTTAATATAGTTTATTGATTGTTATTGTTGATATCTTTTGGTTAGTCTTGATTATTAAAAAAAACATCATTTAAAATTTTATTCGTTTTATATAATGATATAGTCTTGATATAATTTTTGTTATATGTTTGCAATTAATTAATATAATCCCAAATTTTGATATATATTGCCAAAGTTATGATTTTAATTAACTATTTTTTAAAAAATATTATTAAAATTGATGATATTAATTATATTATTTTTTGGTTATAAGTATGTTCAAGTCATGATATATATATATATATATATATATATATTAATTATATATATATAAATACTTGCCCTTAATTGTTATTGATTTTAATATAATTATAATATGATATTTTTTTGTTAGTCTTGATTATTAAAAAAATAATATTTAAAATTTTATTTATCGGTTTATATTTCAATAATTATTGTATTGATAATAATTTATTATATTGTTTGCAAATCCATGCTCCCCTAATTGACATATAAATTGTATCTCAAAATTTATATATAATGCTTTTGAAAAATAAAACAATAATATATAAAACATCGATATATATATATATATATATATATATATATATATATATATATATATATATATATTATAATATATATACACACACACACACACCACATATATAATTATGGATTTAGACCGTAGTTGGATGTACGATAGAAATTTTCTTGGAAGAAAGGGTCTTAAACAACGTTTTGCTAACAAGGTTGAAGACTTTCTCAATTTGCGAGAGTGCAAAAAATTGTCGATGATAAAGGGGGAATGAGATGTCCATGTTGTTTATGTCGATGTAGACAGTTTTAAAAGTAAAGATGAAATAAGAGTGCATTTGTATGCAGATGGATTTATGCCTAACTACTGGATTTGGACTAATCATGGAGAAGAGTCTCTGGCGGCGCCTAATACTAGTACATCTGTGGAGAATTATACATAGGTCCTTCAAGTAGTACTAACATGTTAGGTATAGATTATTATAACTATCAACACTTTGAGGCGATGAATGATATGATCTCGGATGCTGTTGGGGTTAATTTGTCATTCAATGAAGATCAATATGACGATACCGAATGGACTTCCTAATGAAGAAGCTCAGAGATTTTATGGTCTTTTGAAAGAGACAAATAAACCGTTGTTTGAAGGGTTCTCCAAACTCAAAGTTATCAATGTGTATTAGACTATTAGGTTCTAAAGTCTCAATTTCATGTTCCTGATTTAGCTTTGGATTTGATGACTAAAATGATGCTAGACGCAACACCTGTTAGAGATGGTTTTCCGCAAAGTTATTACGATGCGAAACGGTTAGTGTCAAAGTTAGGATTTAGGTGTCAAGAGGATTGATTGTTGTGTTAAAGGTTGCATGTTGTATTATGACAATGAATTTGGTATGAATGATGCTAACTTAGTTGAATGCAAGTTTTGTCAACAACCAAGGTATCACCAAAGGAATAACTCTAGGGTAAGTAGGGGAAAATCAATTCCAAGGAAAACAATGTTTTACCTACCTATTGTATCAAGATAGCATAGATTGTTTGCATCAATACAAAGTGCAGGAAAGATGACGTGGCATTATGAGAATAAAAGAAATTCAAGCGAGTTGCGACATCCGTCTGATGGTCAGGCATGGAAACACTTTGATCAAAATGCATCCTGATTTTGCGTCAGATCCACGCAATGTAAGACTTGGATTATCCTTAGATGGATTTACGCCTTACATACAAGCATCGTCTACACCTTATTCTTGTTGGCCGGTTATTGTTACTCCTTACAATCTTCCTCCTGATATGTGTACGTCTAAACCTTTATATGTTCTTAGCTGCTGTGATACCAGGTCCTTCTAATCCTACAACTTGTATTGCTATTTTTTTACAACCTTTGATTGACAATTTGAAGAGGTTGTGGAATGGTGTCTTGACATATGATATTGCTCGGAGAGAAAATTTTATGATGAGAGCTGCATTGATGTGGACCATTAATGATTTCCCCGCTTATGGGATGTTGTCATGATGGGGCACCCATGGTAAATTAGCTTGTCCTATTTGTATGGAAGATACAAAGCATTTACTTTAAAATTTTTGGCGGGGAATCATCGTGTTTGACTCGCATCGTAGGTTTTTACTTGCTGATCATGCATTTAGAAGGAACAAAGCTGCATTTATGAAGGCTATGCAGAAAGTCTAGGACCCCCACTTAAATTGACATCAGAACAAGTTTGGAATAAAATAAAAGATATGCCAAATGTACATGTTGTTAATGGTGTGGCTTGTAAACCACAAGGTTACGGACAATGGCACAATTGGACAAAAAAATGTATTTTTTGGGATCTACCGTATTGGAAAGATGATATTTTGAGACATAATCTTGATGTTATGCATATTGAGAAAAATTTATTTGACAACATATTTAATACTGTGATGAATGTGAAAGGGAAAACAAAAGATAATGACAAAGCTAGAAAAGACATAGGTATATATTGCAGACGACCAGATTTGTTGTTGGTGGAACAAAACGGCAAGACCCTAAAACCTCGTGCGAATTACACTTTATCTACTGATGAAGCTAAATCTGTTTATCGTTGGATCAAAGAGCTGAAGACGCCTGACGGTTATTGTTCTAATTTGGCAAGGTGTGCTGATGTGGAAAATGGGAGGATGCATGGGATGAAAAGTCATGATTGTCATATATTTTTAGAGTGTTTACTTTCTATTGCCTTTAGTGCTTTACCGACACATGTATTGAACCCACTTATTGAAGTGAGTCAATATTTCAAGAATTTGTATTCTTCAACACTCATTGATAAAGATCTCATCAAGATAGAAAATGACATTCCGATCATTCTATGTAAGTTGGAGAAAGTATTTCCTCCCGGGTTTTTTGATTCCATGGAGCATCTCTCAGTGCATCTTGCAAGTGAAGCTGGGCTTGGTGGACCAGTTCAGTATAGATGGATGTATCCATTTGAAAGGTGATATATATATATACATATACTTGATTTTCAATATACTTCAACTTATATATACATGGAGCTTATTGTACATCTCTTTGTATATTATAGGTTCATGGGTTATTCAAAATGGTCGGTGAAAAAACACACTTTTGTTCATCTTACCTACACCGTGAAACAACACACTTTTGTTCTCATTATTTTCAACAACGAAAACGTTGTCACCAATTAACGGAAGAAACACTACTGATAGTGTTTTACGTCATCCACATGCTTTATCAGTTTTTTGCTTGTCTGGTCATCATGCTAGTAGGGATTTTTCGATTTTCTGGCCAAGCGACAAATTATTTAATGCGGCACATGTTCACGTTTTGATTAACTGCACTGAAGTTAAACCATACATTGAGTACGTTTCAAATTCCTCTTCTTATTAATTATATTTAATTATATGATTAAATTGATATTCACCATATATATGGTCATCGATCAGGGAATTTTTAACTACGGGACAATCATCTGATGATATACATTCAAATTTCCCATTATGGTTTCAACAACAAGTGCATCTCGAAGAACAAACTCCTATCAACATCCACTTAAGGCACTTATCTATGGGCCCGAGTAGAAGTTTCAAAGAATGACACACCTATTACGTCAATGGATACAAATTTCACACTAAATCTTGGACTGAAGGAAAAGAAACAATTAATAGTGGAGTTTGTATGAAAAGTGTCTCTGATAGTGGTGTAGTAGAAGATTTCTATGGCATAATTGAGCATATTTACGAAATTGACTACCCGTTCTTAGATTATGCGAAAAAAGTGGTGTTGTTTTACTGTAAGTGGTTTGATCCATCTAGCAGAGGAACTAAAATAAATTTGATATCCAATACTGTAGACATTCGTATGAGCAAAAAATATCCACGGTTGGATCCATTTGCCCTGGCCCATAATGTAAGACAAGTGTATTATGTTCCTTATCCATCAATTATCAGAAGCAAACAAGGTTGGTGTGCTGCAATCAAAACAAGACCAACGAGTGAAATAAAAGAAGTTGAAGCAGGTCAAAATGAAGAAGTTGCATTTCAAATGGATGAAATGTCAAATTTGGATTATGTGATTGGAGATGAGACTATAGTCAACTTTGTCATGAGTCACACATTGGAGAAGAAGTTGATGAACAAGAAATAGATGAATTAGAGAATGATGAAGGCAAGGACTTAATTCACTCATCAAATGACGACGACGATGATGACGATGACGAAGACGAAGACAATTAATTAATTACACATTATATATATGTGTGTGTGTGTGTGTGTGTGTGTGTGAGTAGGAGGATCAGGAGTTTCGAATGGATCAGGAGGAACAAGAACGGTGGCAATACGAGGAATATCCAAAACATCACGTGGTAAGAAAAAAAGTTGCTAAACCACGTGTTGTTAATGACCCATCTCTCATGCCGATGCCGACCATTGGTATTAGTGGTGGAGTTATTCCTCTATATCCGGAGGTCCCAGTAGAGCCTTATACCTTAGACGAAATAATGGATCCCGGATGTGTTGATTGCTACAACCGCATTGTCATCATTTCAGAAGGAGATGGGTATGTAAACTATGATTGATTAAATATTTCATTATTATTGCAATGCTACATTATTAATTTTATTAATTTATTTTTATATTTAATTTGCATATAAACTTTGAAGATATCTTCCTTTTAAATCATTTGCAAATGCAATTGTTGAAGTCATACAAGAGAAATATAAAAAACCATGGTTGTCTTGGGGTGAGATAAAAGAGGATAAGACACCTCAATTTAGCGAAGTTGATCAATTTTTACATTGTTTCAAAGTAAGTCATTAGATTAATTTATTTAATTACTAATTATATATACATTTGATTAATTTATTGAATTACTAATTATATATTTTAATATTTTCTAAATTTAAACAAACAACAGACTAAATGTACTTGGAAAAGAGAGCATGATGCCGCAGTTTTGGCTTCATTTGATCTTCGCTTTTCAAAGCGTCTCTCATCTATGTTGGCTTACGCACGTAATAAGGGCGAGGAAAAACGGCCTAATTGGATTGGTGAAAATGTTTGGACTGCTTTGTGGAGGAAATGGAACACAGATGCTTACAAACAGAAGAGAGAAAAAACAAAGATTAATAGAGCATCTGAGAGGGGTACTAGTACTCATAAGGGAGGTTCCATGTCTACTGGAGAAATTAAATATTATATGATAATTAATTATTATTTATAATATATATCTATTAATTTATATTCAATTAATCATCACACATTTCACCAACTTATAAACTTGACATTAATTTAATATTTTAGGAAAAGCAACTTGGAAGGGAGGTCACTCAGGTTGAGATACATCGCTATCTTCATGTTAAGCCTGAAACAAATGAGTATACTGATGAATTATAAAAAATGATTCAGGTAATTATTATATATTAATTAGACATATAAATTATTATATATATTAATTATTAACTATTTTAATTTTAAATTTTTTTATTTTTTAATATAGGAACAACTTCAACAAATCATGAAAGAATGGGATGATCATCAAGCTACTCTTCCTCCTGCTCAGCGAGCTGGTCCAGTGCAGCGGAAACAATATGAGACCGTAAGTTTTATGCACATCAGTGGGTGGCAAGTACAAAGGGCGTGTGCTGGGTGCCGGTAGTTTATCATCAACCTTTGTGAAAGGTCCAACCGGCTATATTCAGACTGAGACGTCTTCTTCTTATGCTAGTACGGATCGATCTCATCGTCCGTCGATAGATAATCTTGACCAGTTAAAGAAGCAATGGGCAAGTGAGCAAGAAGAAAAGACACAACAGCTGATACAAGCCGCAATTGGTAAATTGAATGAGGAATGGAAACAAAAGTTTCAAGAGCAGCAACAGCAGTTTCAGCAGCAACAACAATTTCAACAACAACAATTTTCATTTCCTTCTGTGTTTCATCAGCAGTTCCCACCTCGGCCTCAATACTTGCATCAACAACCACTATTCCAGCAGCAACAAAATTACTCTCAATACTCCCAGCAGCAGCAACCGCCTCCAAATTTCCAACAGCAATACCAAGATCTGCCGAACTCTGCCTTCCAGCAACAACAGCCGCCGCCAATGTTTCAGCAACCACAATATTTTCATAATTATCAATATGTTCCGTCCCCTTCACATCAACTTCCTCAACCTCAACCAGATCATCAAACTGCATACCGACCAACTATGCCAACAGCTGGGTTGATCAGACCAGATTTAAATCAACCTCAACCAGCTAGGGTTCCTCCTTCGACTAGTGGTGGTGCCATTGAAGATGAAATTCAATTTCGAACCATGATGTCTCCTCCAATACAAATTAATAATACTTTTGAGAGACTTCTTTTGTCGGGTAACATTGCAGGAAATAATGATGGTGGAAGTGGAGCTGATCAGATGAATTATTATGGGGATTGATGTCATTTGAATAATTTCATAATTTATTTTTGGGTTGTATGAACACATATTAATTATGTTGTCTTAGTTAAATATTGTGTGTTTAATTTTGGGTTTGTAAGACATTATTTATAAATTTTGGGTTTGTAAGACATTATTTGTTAATTTTGGAATGCATGTTTTATTTGATTTTGGTGGTAATTACTATAATTATTATTAATATTATATTTTTATATATAATATTTTATTTAATTTTATTATTTAATTTTAATCTTTAATTTATTTAAATTTAAATTTAATTTATTGTAATTTAATTAATCTTTAATTATAATTATAATTTAAATATTTTATTTTAAATTTAATTTAAATTTTTATTTATATTCAGATTAGTTTATTATAATATTAATTTAAATTTATAGATATTATATGTTAAATTAATTTAAATTTAATTTATTTTTAATTTAAATTTTAAATTAAAATTTATATTATTTATTATATATAATATTATACTACAATATTAATTTTGAATTAAAAAAATTAATTTTTTAATATACGTAATATTTTGTCAGCGGCCTAAGGCCTCACAAAATATTTATTTTTTTAATCTGGATGGTACTTTGTGGCGGCCTAAACCCTTTGTGGTGGTCTGGGCCATCACAAAGGCTGAATTTTTTAAAATCAGTCTGTCCTTTGGGGCGGCCTGTGCCCTCACAAAGACAGGTTTTTGTGGCTGCAAAGGCCCTTGCAAAGGCAGCATTTTGTGGCTACAAAGGCCCTCACAAATGGCAACGTGTTTTACAAACTTTGTGACTGCAAAAGCCCTCACAAAAGTTTGTGATCAGCTTATTTGTGGCTGCCTAAGGCCGCCACAAATAGCCCATTTGTGGCTGCTATTTGCCCTTTGTGAGGACTTTTGGCCCTCACAAATTCCTTATTTTCTTGTAGTGCGCACTCTTCCAAACTGAATTAATTGAGAACGGTATGCCTTATAAAAAATTCAATTTGTCTGAGCTTGCTGATTCTGTAGAAAGATTTGAGAAGAAAGTGTATAATTATGTAAAAATTGAGGTATCACTTTTTAATATTTGTGTCTTAAATATTATAATTTTTTTAATGCGAAATAATTTATCCTTTTTGTATAATTTTTTAGTTTAGTGACTTTGCTTGTTTGAATAAGTGTATATTCTAAGAATAATTTTTTTAGAATCACTTTTATCTTCATAATAATCACTTTTTTATAAATTTCAAAATGTGTTTCATAATAATATTTAAGGCTTTGAACAGAATTAGATGTCTAATTATTTTGAAAAGCTACTTTGAGTAGTCTCCAAAAAAAAAATTTTGTTTCTTTATGTTCCTTAACTTTTAATATGTTGAAATTTTTAGTTTTATACATGATGAGGTACTAACATCATTAAATAATTTGAACAAAATTATGTGTTTTACTTCCATGTGAAGAATTTGTTTTGAAAACAATAACATTTTACCTTACTAATTCTGTTTTCAGGAAGAGTACCTTGCTTTGGTAAAATTAAAGGTGAAGTCCATTCGCCCATTATCTCAAAAGTATCAACCGAAACAACTACTACAACATTTTTGAGTTGTGGCAACAATAAAAAAGTGTGGCGTAAATCAAAATGTTTGTGGCCTAAAGGTTAGGCAACGGTTTGACAACGGTTTACAAAGTGTGCCGTAGGTGGCCGTGGCCTATTCTTTAAGACAACGGTTTTTTACTTTTGCCCACGAAGTCTAAAAACCCGTTGGTGAATACACTCAAAGAGGCCACGGTTTGTTTGAATGTTTCTGGCCACGGTTTTATGAACTAGTTTTGCCAACAATTTATAAATGTTGCATATACAGTTAGGCCACAGTTTTGTGTAAATTATTTATGTTTCAGGCAACACATTTATAACGTTGTCAAAAGAATAAGCAACATTTTTTGGTCTAAGACAATAGATTTGTATGTGTTGCATATAACTTTATACCACGATTATTGAAACGTTGGTAACATGTTTAGCCCAAAAATTTTTAAATGTTTCATTTTTATTTAGGTCACAATGATGAAAATGTTTTAAACTACACTTTTTGTGTGTTGTATATACTGTTCAGCCATAAACATTCAATTTATTTAGTCTACATTTTTCTATTTGTTGCATATAGGTTTATCATATACTCTCATTTTTTTGGCAAACATTGATAATTAATTATTATTGCTGGTAATTCATAATTGAACATTAACTAATTGTTATTGAACAAAACACAAAAGAGTTAAACATAATAAGTCAATTGTCTCATCAAAATAATGTAACACAAATATTACTGGATATCCAAAAAAAACCAATACATGATTAGATAAAAAGAAAATCAACAAGTTTTTTATTCTTAATGCAAAAACCAAAATTTGCATTGCCAAAAAATGTCTTCAATACATTCCACTAGCTTCATGTATATTGGTGATGATCTTCAATTCCAACCTGAAAAGTTATTATATTAATATAAATAAAAGAGAAAATATACAATTATAGTTATGAATATTAAAAGAATGAATCACAAATTTTTATCGCAACAACAAAACTAATGTTTTACTTAGGTACGTTAAACTACCTATTGGAAGAAAAGACTAGCAACATATCACAAGTACTAAAGATCAACAATTTATAAGTCTCCAAGATACCTAGTCATAGCAATAAATCAACTTAATTATCTCACAGTTAAGTAAATCAAACTAATATACTTATACCTTTTCAGAAACATGAGTTGATGTAGAAGAATGGAGTGCCACACTATTTGCAATATCTAAAGCATGTCCCATCATGTTATCAACAACAGTTTCACTTAAAATTGGATTTTGTTGCTTCAACACACATTTTCGAAGTTCCTCATATGCTTCCATTATTTTCTTTGTAAATGACTCATATTCTTCTATCCTTTCCTTCATGCTACTAATTTCACCTTCATAATGTTTCTTAATGTTAGCAATCTCTTCATTTTTTTTTAACATTGTTGGTGTAGTTGTTCATCCATAACAACGAACTCTATCCGACTTTTCTTTGCCGAACAATGATTGGAAGGCTTGGTCAGGAGGCTCACTAGAGTTTTGAATTGAATCTTGAAGTTTTGCTTGATAGGAAAAAAATTCAATGTTAAAATTTGAAAATTTAGACATTAAAAATATATAATGAGAAGGAAAAACATACAATGACATTTTCTGTTTCTTCGTCGATTTTTCTTTTTCTTCGCTGACGAGTTATGAAAAACATTTCAACTTGGGTGACTTCCTCTCCATTTTCCTTCTTTGCACGCTTTATTGGTAAAGTTAATAATTAAAACTTATTAGAATAACTTGTTATTTATATATAACAAACACACATAAATAAGAATAAATATTATACCTCTTTTGCACGAATTCTAGCAAAATTTGTTGGCCCCATTCGATGCATAAACTTCTGTTTAGCCCTATTGACAATATTTTATTGCTAATGTTCTACAATGTAAGTGAAAAAAAAATTAAAGTAGGATATATATGCAAAAGATTCTATACAACACAAAGTGACTAAAAGTAATGTAAAATATGTACAAACTTACTTGGATGATACTATTACTCTAATATTTCAAGAATTTCTTGAAATGAGGTTCTGGTATGCTTTTAGGCTTACTTTTTAACCTTTCTTTCAAGATTGAGTATTTCAAAAAATGTGTCCTCTTGATATAACATTTGTAACGTCTCCATGCATCATTTATTCGAGAAAAAACAATTTTCTTTCCTTTCTCAAGAATGATAAATTTACTCTGAAAAACATTGTTGTGATCAACATGTGATAACTAATTGATGATCAAATAAAATATGAAAATTAAACTCTTATACCTGAATATAAGGCCATATACGTTCCTCATGATTTTTGTACACTTTCTTAAAGTTTGTATATATCAAGGGAAAAAAGGCTGAATTCCTTGCGATAGTGCCAAGGAAATACCCTAAGTGTTGAGACAAAATCTCTCAAATGATTTTAATGATAACAAAATTACTTAAAAAATTATGATTGAGGTTAATGACAAATATGTGCTTTTGAGTGTATTCATATAAGAAAATAGGTTATTAATCACTATGGCAAAAAGGAGAAAAATCTGATACAAATTTGAAGGATTGAAATTCCTGAGGATAGCCTCGTGAAGAGGATGGAGTCTCAAATTTGCACAATACTTGTCCTCTCCAGAACAAATGTTTTTATTCATTAAAGAAATGCACAACAAAGTCAAAGAATGAATAAATAAAAGCATTTGAAATAAAGAAGTTAGAAGGCCAAAAGGAAGAGGACAAGAATAGCCAGATATAAGTCTAGAGGATGACAAACTAGGTCGAGGATGGTTCAACAAAGTTGAAAGCAACTCATCAAGCATGAGCAAAGGCTAAAATCAAACCATTTATTGAGCTTGCACGAATGAATACATGAAGAAGTCAAGTTAAAGAAAAACAACAACAAACAAACCAAAAATGGAAGATCACATTTTGATGGCAGATCTGATCCTCAGACTGGAGGATGATAGTCCTATGTAAAAGGTAGCTTTCTCTCTTGTCAACATCACCTCAAAAGTTGAAATCAACCTAGTCCTTAATGTTTTTGAAAAGGTTGCAGCTCACATGGTCAAAGAAACATCTTTGCACTCTTTGATAAAAGAGAACAAACAAAGACATCTCAAGATCAAGTTACTAGGAAGTTGTGCATGCGCGAGGATGGCTTCTGCCTGGCCTAAAAAAGCTGAATGGCAGTTCTGTAATTATGATAAAAACCTTGGATCTTTTGTAATGAATTCCAATGGTCATCAAAGAAGTTGGACCTCTATAAAATGCAGTAAGCTCTTCATCATCAAACACACAACACAATTGCATAAAAATATCAAGCATCTTAAAGCTATCAAGAGCAATACCCATCCTCACTACATACTTTATTCAATCCTACACTAGATCTTTGTAAATCCTTTGAGAAAGTATTTAGAATCAATCTGTAAGACCCCAATATTTTCATATATATTATATATGTGTCTTTTAGTAATTTTAGTAATTTTCGTAATTTATTATTTAATTAATAATTTATTCTACCCGTAAAGAAATTAAATTAAAATTTACAACTCCCTATTTTACTTGAATAATTATAACCTTTATTTTTATTTAATTGTTTTGGTGTGACAATTACATTAGAACGGTTTATGGCATAATTATTTCGTACGTGGACAACTGTGTATTTTATTTATTTGATTATTTTTGATAATCATAAAATTGATGTGTTAGATACGTTGGCTTTATTTTTATACGTGGCCTGCAATGATATTTTTGTCTTACTTGATTTATTTTAGTTGATGAAAACATTAGTTGAATTATTTAATTAAATTATAATTTGTAGAAGTTATATCATTTATTAGTTTTATTTTAGACTAAATAAGTATTTAACCAAGGAGATAATAGAATAGTGAAAATCCTTAGTTTTATTTATATATTTTATTTAATTAATTTAGCATGACAATAGTAAGATGATTGTTCCTTTAATTTTAATTATTTGATGAAGTATATTTATATTAATTAATTAATTAATTAATTGTTGGGGTTTTTGTTAGTAATTAATTAAAACTCGTAGGAGTATTTTTTTAGAGTGAACAATGACCAAGTCAATTTTGATCAAAATTTAATCATCCACACTATATTTTATTGTTAATAGCATTTAACTATAAAATCGTGTGTTTTCTACTTTACATCCACTCAAATGTATAACAAACAAGAATAAGTGCACTTGAATGTCAATTAATTCATAACGGTTGGTCATTGAATGATATTATTTCAATTGAATACATTATTTATGTGTGCAATTAACCTCAATGAGAAAAATTACTCTCTTTCTCTAATCAGTTTTACGTCTCCATTCACAACATTATATTTTCTTTATCTCAAATATTTTCAAGTCACTCAAACAACCACCCACATATTACCTCTCTTTCTTGTGGAAGCTCTAAGCTTTTGTTCCTTCATCTTTATGAGATTTTTCGAGGGCTATATAGTGTTACGTGGAAGAAAAGCGTCCAAAGTAAGGGCTTTTCTCCATGCAGAGTTAATCTAGATATTAAATTAGCGATTCGTAAGATGTTGATATGATGTCTGGATGTCTTAAAAGAAAAAGATTGATTTTATTTTCGTCGTAAAGAAATTAACTATGATGTTTTGATTGTTTTTAGTAATACCTCTATCTTAATGAAATTAATTATAGAGTTCTATTTTATTATTATACATTGATAAATATGTTTGTAGCGAAAATGTTTAATGCCTTACGTGTTTTAGAGTATTCAATTATAAAGTTATAATTTTTATAATGATGTAATTAGTAATATGTTTATTATGATGTATTTGATTTTAAGTGTTGACTTTTGAGGACATGGATGAGAATTTTATATTTCTTTAATTTTAATAATATGAGAAAATTGATTATTGAATGCATTATTATAAAGTCAATTTTTAGAATGCGGAAGACTTTATAGTGAAATGAATGACATTTATGTTTATTGTATTCTTGGTGATATGAGTTTTAATTGTTATCAATAACACGTAGTCAAATCGAATCTTATGGATTATTAAAATGAAAGTAGTAATAACTATGAACATCCATGAGAATATAAATTTGATGTCTTATGTGATTAAAAAATTTAATTTGAAATATTTTGTCTTTGTAGTTGCCTAAGTGGCTAGTGATTTGTGTTCTAAATACTGTAATTCTTGTGGTTGCCTAAGTGGCTGGTGAATTGTGTCTTAAATATTGTTATCTTTGTGGTTGCCTAAGTGGCTAGTGATTTGTGTTTTAAATATTGTTATCTTTGTGGTTGCCTAAGTGGCTGGTGACTTGTGTTTTAAATATCATTTATCTTTGTGGTAGCCTAGGTGGCTGGTGATTCATGTTGTAAATATTGTTATCTTTGTGGTGGCCTAAGTGGCTGGTGATTTGTGTTGTAAATATTATTATCCTTGTGGTTTCCTAATTGGTTGATGATTTGTGTGATTATTTAAGTGAGTGGTGACATGTACCTTTTGAGCATCATTATCATTTCATGACATATCATATGTATCTTTGTGGACGCCTGTGTGGCTGGTTTAATTTTTTCCCATTGGTATGGGTGACTTCTGTATAGAGCCTGTGTGACAGGTTATATCTGGATCATATATGTTTAGGAGCATGCATAACTTGCATACATTTTATTATTATTTTTATTTTGATCTAATTATTTGCCCTACGGTTGCTACTTGATTTATTTACATACATTTTATGACTTTTGATACATCTTTGAAAACTGTTAAAGAATCAATTTCTTTAAACCTTTTATGACGAAAAGATTTTATATTCATATTTTATGGTTGTTAATTTATTATTTGGTTTAATTTTTGTTGTGGGATGAACTGACCCCTTACACCAACATTTAGGTACTAATGATCTCAAAGAGTTGAATGAATGATGTTTGATTGGTGCACGCAAGTGGGAACATTAGACTTTTACTTAAAAAATAATGTTTTGTATTACTAAAAATTTTGTAGTACATTGTAAAGTTATTTACTCTTCATCATTAAATTTTAAAGTGAGAATTCATTTACTAGAAAATAATTGAATGTCATTAATTTCAGTCAACCTTTCTTTTGAATTTCACTTAAAGATAATTTATCTTATTTTGGAGCATAAATGAATATTGATCTAATAACTGGAATATTAATTTGCAAATAAATGAATAAATAATATTTTAGTAAATTGCATTACATTCTTTTACACAAAAAAATATCAAGTTATTTTCTGACGCATCTTCAAATTATTACATAATGAACTACTTCTAAGAAAAAATAATTATAGTTGTTTCTAAAAGAAAATAAATATTTTTAAGTAATTTTTGGATAAAAAATTTGGGGCGTTACACAATCACTCTCATATTACTTTGCAATTTCCATGTGAGATACACTTGGAAATATTTGAAAATTGATTGTATGCTTGGTGAAGCTAAAGAATACACATTTTGTAATCATCCTCAGCGTGAGGTTGATCTGTTTGAACTTTAGTAAAATCTCACAAGGGTGTGAGGACTGGACGTAGCCATCTTTGGGTGAACCAGTATAAAATTGTGTGTGTCTCTCTCATATTTCTCGCTCACTCTTTTGTTCAACTCAAAACTAAAGGTTTGAAAAATCCATCCTCGGACTTACCATCCTCAACGAGAGGATAGTTTTAAAAACACTTGAAAATTATTTTTACAGCAAAATCCCTATTCAACCCCCCTTCTAGTGATATTTAGCTACATCAAGTGGCATCAGAGCAAGGTTCTCTAAAAAAATACACCTAACAGTGTAAGAGAAAAAGATCCAAAAAGAAAAATGTCAAAAGCTAAGTATATTCTTGAAGGAGGGTCATCCAACCGACCTCCCTACTTTGATGGTACAGATTACTACCACTGGAAAGGTAAGATGAGGCTATTTCTCATATCACAAGACAACAACATGTGGTCTGTGGTGGAGAATGGAGATCACGTCATCAGAGCCAACAACACAGACGCAACCTCCGATGAGAAACCTCAAGCACAATGGACGGTAGATGAAAATGAAAAGGTACTCCTAAACTCTAAAGCTCATTTATTTCTAACATGTGCTTTGAGCAGGGAAGAGTATGACAGAGTTGAAGAGTGCAAAAACGCTAAGGAGCTCTGGGATACTTTAAGGATCCATCATGAAGGATCAAGCCATGTAAAAGAAGCGAGGATAGACATGGGAGTAAGAGATTTCGAACTATTTGAAATGAAGGAGGAGGAAACTATTGATGAAATGTTCTCAAGGTTAACAATCATATTAAATAACTTGAGATCTCTTGGAAAGGTATACTCCGTTCAAGAAAGGATAAGAAAAATCCCAAGAAGTTTACCAAAAGAATGGAGGCCAATGGTAACTGCCATTACAAAAGCAAGAGATTTGACCAACATGAAATTAGAAGATTTGGTTGGAACCCTAAGAGCTCATGAACCACTGTTGCTGGCAGATAAACCAAGCAAAAAATGGAAGAATGATCTCTCTAAAAACCAACCAAATAGAAAGTTCATCCTCCAAGAAGAATGAAGATGTCATAAAAAAGGAAAACACGAAGTATCCTCTATCTGAGGATGAGGATGAACTCGCTCTGATTTCCAGAAGAATTCAGAGGATGATAAACAGAAGAGGACAAAATAAATGACCTCCTCAAAAAGAAAAAATTGACAAAAGTCAAATAACTTGTTATGGATGCAACAAGATGGGACACTACAAAACTGAGTGTCCTCTCAACAAAAGGAACTCAAGAAGATTTCCATACAAAAACAAATCCATGATGATTACTTGAGATGATAGTGATGAGTCATCCTCTAAGCAAGAAAAGGAAGAAGAGGCCAACCTCTATCTCATGGCAAAATAAGAAGCTGAAAAGGTAAGTATTTCTGAACTATGTCCTACTTGTGAGAAATTAGAAATTGAATTTGAAAGCCTCTTAAATGACTCAAACACTTTATCTGAAAACTGTATATTTCAAAAAAACCAACTTGTTGAGATAAAGAAGCAAAACGAGGAGCTTCAAAAAAAGAATGATGAGTATGTTAAAATCATTCAAGAATTGCAGCATTCTCATTTTCAAATGTTAGAGCAACAAAAAAACTCTTAACGAGAGGATAGCCGAAACTCATCCTCAACCTCCTGACGATGACACAGAAAAGGAGATTTTGAAAATAGAGGTTAAGGAACTAAAAAACAATATTTCCAACTTTGTCAAATCTACAGAAACATTTCATAAGATAATGGGGTCTCAATCTGGAATATTTGACAAGGCTGGTATTGGTTTTAAAAGTTCCCAAAAACAAATATTGTATGAAAAAATTTTCTTGCCTAAAAAACGAGAGGATAGGCCTAAAAACCTTTTGCAAAAAACTTGGGCATACTTCCAAAATTTGTCATGCTAAGAAGAAAGCTAAAGTGTAAAGTCAGCATGCTCATTCTGTGGTAAACATGGGCACCATGATTCTATTTGTTATCACAAAAGGAAAGTCTTCACAAGAGGAAATACTAACCAACATGGACCAATTGCTATATGGGTACCTAAGTCACTTTTAAACTCTAATACAGGTTCATCCTCTAATCAACAAAAGAAAGCCTTGGTACTTGGACAGTGGTTGCTCAAGGCATATGACAGGGGATAAGCAATGCTTCATGTCATTGGAGATAAAGGATGGAGGATCAGTCACATTTGGTAATAATGGTAAAGCTCAAATAAAAAGAACATGTATTATTGGTAAGAATAATTCTGCAAAAATTAAAAATGTTTAGTATGTGGATGACTTAAAACGTAACTTGCTAAACATTAGTCAATTATGTGATAGTGATTTTGAAGTTACTTTCAAGCCTACTCTATGTGAGGTTAAGCACTCATCCTCGGGTAGAGTTTTCTTTTCCGAGTTTAGAAAAAAGAATTTATATGAACTTTATCTTGACGATTTACCTACTGAATCTTGTTTTGTTTCCATTGAAAAAGATAAATGGATTTGGCACAAACAAGCTGGTCACACAAGCTTAAACACTTTTGAAAAAGGTCTTCCAAAAATTAATTTTGAAAAAGACAAAGTTTGTGAAGCTTGTGTAAAAGGAAAACAAGTTAAAAGTAGTTTTCACTCTAAAAACTTTGTTTCAACAAATCATCCTCTTGAACTTATTCACATTGAGCTTTTTGGTCCTATCAAAACTCCAAGTCTTAGTGGAAAAAGATATGGTTTTGTAATTGTTGATGATTTTTCTCGTTTTACTTGAGTTCTATTTTTAAAACATAAAGATGAAGCCTTTGAGGCATTTCACCATTTTTGTAAAAAGGTTCAAAACGAAAAAGGATAAAAAATTGTCTCGGTGAGAAGTGACCATGGAGGTGAATTTGAAAATGAATCCTTTAAAAATCTTTGTGAAGAAAATTGTATTTCTCATAACTTTTCTTGTCCAAGAACTCCCCCACAAAATGGAGTTTTTGAAAGGAAAATTAGAACTTTACAAGAAATGGCTTGAACTATTTTAAATGAAGCCAACATTGAAAAATACTTTTGGGCCGAAGCCATCAACACTGTTTGTTATGTTTCTAATCGTGCATCCATTAGAAAAATTTTAATGGAAAGGGAGAAAACCAAATATTTCTTATTTTCATATATTTGGGTGTTATTGCTACATTCTAAATAATAAAGAAAATTTGGGAAAGTTTGATCCAAAATCTGATAAAGGAATTTTTCTAGGATACTCCACAACGTCAAAAGGTTATAGAATATATAATCTTAGGACTCAAACTGTGGAGGAATCCATGCATGTTATTTTTGATGATTTTGATGACTTGTGTTTAGAAAAAATGGATAAAGATGAAGAAGTTGAACAATCATCCTCTCAAGTACCCGGTCCTCACGAAGAGGATGAGTCTGACCCAACCTCTCAGCAACTTCCAAGAGGATGGAAAACAGTCACACATCATCCTCCAGATCTAATCATTGGGAATACTGACGATGGTGTTAGAACCAGAAACTCTCTAAGGGAAAACACTACCAACATGGCCATGATATCACAAGTTGAACAAAAAACGATTGATCAAGCTATAGGTGACAAATCATGGGTTGAAGCTATGATGGAAGAACTCTCACAGTTTGAAAGAAACAAGGCATGAAATCTTGTACCCCATCCTCTGGACAAATCTATTATTGGGACTAAATGGATATTTAGAAACAAACTAAATGTTTAGTGGCACAAGGGTACAATCAACAATAAAGAATTGATTATGATGAAATGTTTGCACCCGTAGCAAGACTTGAAGCAATAAGAATCCTCTTAGCTTATGCTACTCATAAAGGTATAAAACTATTTCAAATGGATGTCAAAAGTGCCTTTTTGAATGGGTTCTTAAATGAGGAAGTGTATGTTCGTCAACCTCCTGGGTTTGAGGATGAGAAGAGGCCGAACCATAGTTCAAATTCTCAAAAGCTCTTTATGGTCTAAAGCAAGCTCCTCGAGCTTGGTATGAGAGGTTAAGCTCTTTTTAAAAAAAAATGGATTTATTAGAGGACATATTGATACAACTCTTTTCAAGAAGACTCTTAAGAAGGATTTATTGGTTGTTCAAATCTATGTCGATGACATAATTTTTGGATCCACAAATGAAAAGATGTGTAAAGACTTCTCCAACCTCATGCAAAGTGATTTTGAGATGAGTACGATGGGGGAATTAAAATTCTTCCTTAGTTTGCAAATCAAACAACGAGAGGATGATATTTTTATATAACAAGAAAAATACACCAAGGATTTGATCAAAAAATATAACATGAGTTCAGCTAAAAGTATGGGAACTCCTATGCACCCATCCTCCATACTCCACAAAGATGATGAAGGAACTCCAATATCTGAAAAAGAGTACAGAGGGGTGATAGGATCCTTGTTGTATTTAACAGTCAGCATACCGGACATAGTATTTGCAGTCGGCCTTTGTGCAAGATTTCAATCCTCTCCTAAAGAATCTCATCTCACTACAGTGAAAAGGATTTTCAGATATCTTATTGGCACTATAAATATGGGAATTTGGTACAAGAAATGTTCCGATCTTGACCTCATAGCTTATTGTGATGCCGGCTACGCGGTATATAAAGTTGAAAGAAAAAGCACAAGTGGTGCTTGCCAATTTCTTGGTAAATCCCTAATAAGTTGGTCATGCAAGAAACAAAGTACCATTGCTCTTTCAACTACTGAGGCAGAATATGTTTCAACCGCTCAATGTTGCTCACAACTACTTTGGTTTAATTTGTCCAAAATTAATTGATTTATCTTTAATTTGTCCAAAATTAATTTGTCCAAAATTAATTGATTTATCTTTTGTTATGTTTCGTTATTATTTTTTTGGTTTTATTTACTAAATAAAAATCCAAAAAATATTCTGTTGTTTATTTTATATGAATATACTTTTTAGTCTAAAAATGCGAGGATGGCAAAAACCACCAGAGGACGGAATGTCCTTATTGGTGTAACTTCCCTTGACACGGCAGACAAGAAAACCTGCACGCGTCTCTTCTCTCATTGGCTGGCATGTGTGGCGCATGCCTCCGTGCTTCACGCTGTGCATTTAATGCAGTAACGGTTACGTGTCCCAACATGTCCCATCCATCATCACCCTAGGTCCCTAGGTAAACGACACATTAATTTTCTTTCCTCTCACACGTTTCCTCCCACGTTTCTTCCTGTACATCTTCCATCCTCATCTATGTATTTCACGTCCTCCATCTCCCTCACTCGTCAACCCTCTGCTCAAAACCTCTCTTTACTCATCAGTTGTTTTCCACTCTAAGTATTTTCTGATCAATGGCCCATACCAAAGTTGCTGCAAAACACAAAATCTCGTATCAAGAACCAGAAGAAAACCAAGATGTCTACTCAAGCACTTAGTCAGATTATCATGAGGAAACCCAATCTGAAGCAAATTCCATGAACACCATTTCTTCCTCTCAGTCATCCAAAAGTTCTTCTTCTCCTTCTATCACTCCAAAAATCTCCAAAAACTCATCCTCCTCAGCTCCCTCCAGGCGCTCCTCTAGAATCATGTCTGGAGTCGTTTCATCCAAAAAAGCGCTTCCTCAGGACATTACGATTGATGTCATCAATTCTGATGATTCAGAGACCAATCTCCCTGCTGAACCTTCACAACAGCCTCCTCCGGCGAAATCAACCTCCAAAACTCCAAATCCTAAAAAGGCCAAACCTTCTTCACCAAAACCCCTATCCTCATCCACAAAAAATTATGTAATCACTTCACTGTTTGATTCGGCCGAATTAGAGACTATCTACATCTCAAAATGGCAAAACAAGTATGTGGTCAATGGTAAAATCATTGACCTTGTTGATATCAAACAAGGAGGGTTCAATGTTGAAGAATTATTTGACCAACTCGGATGGACCTCTTTTTTCAAAATCAATGAACCTCAGTATCCTCGCCTAGTAAGGGCTTTCTACGTTGCTTCAAAAGGTTCAAAAGGCACCACTAATTTCAGTATGGTGCTAAAAGGGGTTCATATGGAAATTAATCCCACCACGCTATGTCAAATCCTTGATATACGTGATGAAGGAGCCTACTGCTTATCTGAGACATGGTATTCACAATGTGTCATCACTAGGACCTCTGTGCTCCAAAACACATTCATCAAACCTCCAAAACTGTTGGTAGCCTCCAACCTCGTCCCTTTGTGTCGTATCCTCCACAATATTTATGTTCACTCCATCATGCCCCGGGCTGGCAGTTTTGAGAAGGTCACGAAGCTTGACCTCATGATCATTCATCACTTGATAACTGGTACTCCTCTTTATTTGAGTCATTTTATTTTTACCTTCATGTTGAATGCTGTTGTGATGGGACGATCTGCTCCCTATGGGATGATTTTGACTAAAATCTTCAAAATTTTCAAAATCCCACTTGAGGATGAACACTTCATTCACTTCAACAACACTTTTTCTATGAAGAATATTAAACAGATGAAGATTCAAAATGATGACCGCCCTGCCTCCAAGAAACGGAAAGCTCGTTCTTCCTCCTCTCTTTCTCAAAAATCTGAAGCTGAAACCACACAACCTCCACCTGAGGATACACCATCACCACTTATTTCAGAATCCACCTCTCCACCGCGTAACTCTCCTAATGCTACTGATTCTCCTGACTCACCTGTCCACACCCCAACTCAGTCTTCTCCCTGAGGATACCTTCACATCAACTCGTCTTCAAAATATGGAAGATGGTGAAAAGTTATGTTTTGATCTCAATTTGTCTTATCCTCCCTCTCCTATGGATGTGCATATGGCTTCTCCTCCAACTGTGCCAATGGATGAAGATGTGCTCCCACCACCAGATTTTTCGCAACAAATTCCTCCTGTTGCAAACTTTGAAAAACCTGCCCAACCTCTCCCTGAGGTCACAGGTGTGTTCAGTTCCCTTGACTCTTTTTTTACTACAACTACTCATCACTGTTCTAAGGATAAAGATGGGAGCTCTCAAAATAAGAGTTCCAACGTCAATGATCAACCTAAGGACTCGATTCCTAGCAAGAGGACTGAGGAAAGGCAGAATCAGATGCACATGAAACTTCTCAAATTAATTAGGAAGGACCAGAAGAAAATCCTTCACTGCTTCACTCACTTTTAGAACTCTTTGGTTCAATTTGGTCTCATTCTTGAATGGGTTACCAAACACTTGGTCCCTACTATTGCTCCTGGAGATCATTCTCATGAGCTACCAGCCCAGCCTTCCTCTGCTGATCCATCTCCTTCATCCTCATCGAACGAGCCATCCTCCTCTGACTAAAACTGTTTTTCTTTATGCTGCCAAATTTAAGGGGAGAATGATTATGCTTATATGATTATGCTTATCCAGTAGTTGTTTTTTGTGTGTGTGTTAAACTGAATTTTTGTGTTGCCTAGTTGAATTGTTGTGTTGCCTATGTTTGTTTAGTTGAATTGTTGTGTTGCCTATGTATTATGTTTGATGTTTATGCTATGTTGAACAAAACTTTGGAATACTGTCTTATGTTTATGAAGTTTTATTTATGGTTAAAATTCTGTTAGCTCAAAACATGTGGCATATATTTAGGGGGAGTAACGATTTTTATTAAAAATTATTACACATATGATTGAGGGGGAGCATAAACATTTTACCTTATGAACTTGTCTTATTTAAAATCATAATCTAAAGAATTTTGTCATCATCAAAAAAGGGGAGATTGTTGAGACAAAATCTCTCAAATGATTTTAATGATAACAAAATTACTTAAAAGATTATGATTGAGGTTAATGACTAATATGTGCTTTTGAGTGTATTCATATAAGAAAATAGGTTATTAATCACTATGGCAAACAGGAGAAAAATCTGATACAAATTTGAAGAATTGAAATTCCTGAGGATAGCCTCGTGAAGAGGATGGAGTCTCAAATCTGGACAATACTTGTCCTCTCCAGAACAAATGTTTTTATTTATTAAAGAAATGCACAACAAAGTCAAATAATGAATAAATAAAAGTATTTGAAATAAAGAAGTTAGAAGGCCAAAAGGAAGAGGACAAGAATAGCCAGATCTAAGTCTAGAGGATGACAGACTAGGCTGAGGATGGTTCAACAAAGTTGAAAGCAACTCATCAAGCATGAGCAAAAGCTAAAATCAGACCATTTATTGAGCTTGCACGAATGAATACATGAAGAAGTCAAGTTAAAGAAAGACAACAATAAACAAGCCAAAAATGGAAGATCACATGTTGATGGCAGATCTGATCCTCGGGCTGGAGGATGACAGTCCTATGTAAGAGGGTAGCTTTCTCTCTTGTCAACATCAACTCAAAAGTTGAAATCAACCTAGTCCTTAAATTTTTTGAAAAGGTTGCAGCTCACATGGTCAAAGAAACAACTTTGCACTCTTTGATAAAAGAGAACATACAAAGACATCTCAAGATCAAGTTACTAGGAAGTTGTGCATGCGCGAGGTTGGCTTCTGCCTGGCCTAAAAAAGCTGAATGGCAGTTCTGTAATTATGATGAAAAACCTTGGATCTTTTGTAATGAATTCCAACGGTCATCAAAGAGCTTGGACCTCTATAAAATGCAGCAAGCTCTTCATCATCAACCACACAACACAATTGCATAAAAAGATAAAACATCTTAAAGCTATCAAGAGCAATACCCATCCTCACTACATATTTTCTTCAATCCTACACTAGATCTTTGTAAATCCTTTGATAAAGTATTTAGAATCAATCACTCTCATATTACTTTGCAATTTGCATGTGAGATACACTTGGAAATATTTGAAAACTGATTGTAAGCTTGGTGAAGCTAAAGAATACACATTTTGTAATCATCCTCAGCGTGAGGTTGATCTGTTTGAACTTTAGTAAAATCTCACAAGGGTGTGAGGATTAGACGTAGCCATATTTCGGTGAACTAGTATAAAATTGTGTGCGTCTCTCTCATATTTCTCTCTCACTCTTTTGTTCAACTCAAAACTAAAGGTTTGAAAAACCCATCCTCGGACTTACCATCCTCAGCGAGAGGATAGTTTTAAAAACACTTGAAAATTATTTTTACAGCAAAATCCCTATTCAACCCTGCTTCTAGTGATACTTAGCTACATCACTAAGTCAGTTACAACTTTGTCATCAGGTCCTATCACTTCTCCGTCATTGTCTAAGGTGACTTCTATACGAAATTTTCTTCCATGTATATTCAAGCACTGAGTTTGGTCCCTGGTTTTTTCTTAGTTGTCCTATTTTTGACATTAAGTTTACATAAGATAAAATAAAATCCTAAAGATGAGTCACAAATATATAGAAATTAATATTTGATCATTACCATTACTTTCGTCATCGTCATCTTGATCTTCATTCTCTTCTTCCATGACATATTCTTCCTCTTCACTTCCTGTATCATTTCCCAACTCTTCTTCATCATCAAGTTCATGATTTTCCTTAAGAAAATATTCAATTAACACTGACTTGCACAATGGCATTCTTTTGGTTTTCTTTGTTGCACTTTGTTGACTTGTCATTTCCTCGTTATCTTCAACATGCACCATATTTTTGGCCTTTTGTTTTGTTCTTGAAATGTCATTTTTTTTCGATGCCTTTCTCATTGGTGATTGAACTTCTTCATTCTCCAAACTTTTTTTGGCTTTTTGATTCTACAAGGGTGATTTTCTTTGATTCATAATGGGACCTTTTGGATCTTGATTTTTTCTTGATCCTTGATTATTAGTCATTGATGCTTCATTAGAAACTTTCTTGACATTGTCAAACTTCTTTTTGGTTGAACAAATATCCTTATTTGAAGATATATTTATTTGATCAATTGCTGCAAAATTTGATAACTTGAATTGTGCTTGAGGTGCAATCTTAATTGAAGGATGCTTGATTCCTTGAGTTTGCTTGTCTAACACTGTAGCCTTGGAACTAATCTTATTAGTTGATGGATTGTTTTGCTTGCCAATGGGTTCTTTGGTTCCAACCATATCTTCATTAGTTACTCCAATGCCTCTCATTATCTTTTCACGCTTGAATTTGAATCTCCTTAGTAATTCATTGCTTGATCTTGCTTGAAGTAGCTCAAACTTGGAAGTATTTCTCTCACCTTGGTCTTGAGCTTTCATCTTTTGTTTTAAACTTGCTTCCTTATTCATTTTCGATAGAAAAATAAATAAAATATCAGTAAGAGGACAATAAACAAATTTTTTTTTGTTAATATACTAAAATCGATTTTAAAATAAACAAAAAAGTAAGAGGAATATAAAAATAAGCCAATGTGATGGCACCAAGATACTAACAGTAAGAGGAATATAAAAACAAGTCAATAGAACATTATTTTTTGAAAAGGACAAATAAAATATACAAATTAATAGCTCTTCATCTTCCAAGTCATAATCATCTTTGTCTTCGAATTCCTTCATAACACATGCAGGCTTCTCAACTATTGTTGCTGGAATATCTTCCCTAACCCAATTGAGATTGTTTTCATGATTTGATGCATTTATATTTCCAATATTATAAAATGGATCATCCAAATATTCTTCCTGAGTTGTAGCATTTGATTGATCACCCATGTTAAACAGATCTCTAGAAATGGTTTTCATAACATAATGTTTATTTTCATCGAAAGTATCTTGCACATAAAAACATTGGTGGACTTGAGACACCAGGACAAATGGATCATTTTGATAACATTTTTTGTTGAAATGTACACAAGTAAGTCCATATTTGTCTTATTTAGCCTCAAACCAATTACACTTAAACAACACAAATTTGAGTTGACTATAATAATCTAACTCAATTATGTCATTAATTGCTCCATAGTAAGTGACAAGATCTGTTTTAGGATTTTCATCCTTAGAACATGCAAAACTTTCAATCAAAGAAACCAAAGTTACACCAGAATTTTGAGTTTTGCGTCTTGCATCACGTTTCATAGTGTGAAATCTATAGCCAGTGATGAGGTAACCTGGAAACCTCTTTGCAGCAACATTTGGACCTCTATATAGTGCTTTGAGGTGAATTGAGACATCATTTTCCAAGGCTCGAATTTTAAACCATTCACTAAAATCTTGACCTTGTCTTTTGGCCTTGATCCACTTTCCTCCTTTAGTGTGACTACTAACACATTCATCGTACTTTCTACAATGGTAATGATATTAGTTGCTAAAAATAAATCTAAGGTATGTTTTGATTACAAGTAGGGAATAAACAATAAACTATTATGGTACCTTATGTAAGCTTGCATATCATCGCAATTGAACAATATGTATCGATGGGCTTGAGCTTTTGATGTTGAGTCTATTGAAAATGATTTACCATTTTGCTTCCCTCCTAAAGGTCTACCAATACTTGAAAAGTAATAATTTGAATCTACTTCACAAGAATCATTGCTATCATAGTTTCTACCCGTTCTATTCAGCCTTGTATCTACACTTGAAAAGTAATAGCCTTGTACAAAACTGAATCCTATTAGGTGATCGCATACCACTTTTCTTCTTCTCCAACAACAATTTCTACACTTGGCACAATGACATAAAATTGTGCAGCCTTGAGGTTCTCCTTTAGTGAAGGCAAAATCTAAAAAAGATTTTACACCTTTACGATATTCTGAATTAAGTCTATGAAGTGTAGTCCACTTTTTATCCATCACTCTAAATAACAAAAATAATAACATACAATTGAAGTTTAACACAAACATGTGGATTCTATTAAAATAAATCCAAATATATTAAACACAATGATAACTATGGTTAATAAATCCAAAATAAATCCAAATATTTAAATTAGCAACAAAAACAAACATCAAAATTAAATTATACATATAGGAATTCAGCAACAGACAACAAGACTAAACATGGAGCAATTCGAGATTACTAATTAACTAACCCACCAATACAAAAAGTCATTGAAAATGCTTTTATACTATTTGTAGATATTGCTTTTAGGCTATTTGACGCTTTACTGGACCCAATATATGAAGCACTCTGCATCACAAACATTAAAAATGAAAAACAAAAAAGAAAGGTGTTTAAAATTAAAATCTCATTAGCTTAAAAACTTCAAAGACTTATGAGACAACACATATCCAAACCAATGGCAATGGACAAAGACAGTGATGTGATGTGTTCAATTCCATCACACATAGAAAAACAAAAACAAAAACATTTCATCTCACCAATACCCATCAAAGAAAAATGAGAGTGAATAAAACAACTTTGTCATTTTCTTTGGTACTAAATCAAACTTAGAAAGTTCCACAACCCTAACACCACAACATTAATTCAATAAATCATATAAAGTTATTCATTAATCAAAAAGCAGTACTCATACATGAAATTGAAATACATCAAAACACAAATTGAAGAATAATAAAGAAGATGGGTGAATCATATTCTTACATGTGTGTGACCCTCTTCTAGTGAGGTTAAGTCAAACACGAGTTGTCAGAGCACAAGACGACGAGAACTGTCGTAGCACAAGACGACGGAAAATTTCGGAGCACAAGACGACGAGAGAAGTCAGAGAATAAAACGACGATGTGCAAGACAAAGGCGAAAAGGGGTTTTGGTTCCAGCGAGACGAAGACGAACGATACAAATGCAAGGAGATAGACAAGAGGTACAGAGACAAAGACAAATGCGATTGAGACGGGTATTGGGTTCAAACGAGAGGCAAGGAAACAACGACAAAGCAAAGATGAGATGGAGGTGAATAGTACAAATGCGATTGACAAGAGATTGAGAGGGTTTTGGTTTAGGAACTAAGGGTTTTGGTGTAGACACTAAAGGTTTTGGTTCAGGCACTAAGGTTTTTGGTGTGGGGAACTGATCATGTAATTTGAGAAATAATTTGGGAAAATTAAATTTGAGAAATTAGGTTTAGGCAAATATATTAAGGGTTTTGGTTTAGGCACTAAGGTTTTTGGTGTGGGGAACTGATCATGTAATTTTAAGAAATAATTTTTGAAAATTAAATTTGAGAAATTAGGTTTAGGCAAATAATTAAGGGTTTTGGTTAAGGTAACACTTTTTTTCTATTTGAAAGAGCGCTGTAAAAAGACCTCCTTAACTTATTTTTTAATAGCCTATTACAACGCTTTTTGAAAGAGCGATGTAAAAGACCTCCTTAACTTATTTTATAAAAAACCTATTACAGTGTTATTTGAAAGAGCGCCGTAAAAGATCTCCTTAACTTATTTTTTAAAAGCCTATTACAGCGCTCTTTGAAATAGCGATGTAAAAGACCTCCTTAACTTATTTTTTAAAAGCCTATTACAACGCTTTTTCAACAAGCGCTTTAAAAGACCTTCTTATTTTATTTTTTTAAAAGCCTATTAGAGCGTTTTTTCAACAAACGCTTTAAAAAGACCTCTTAACTTAGTATAAAACAAATAATTAGTAAAATACATATATTTGGATTTGTTTTTTCTTCCCAAATTAATTAGTTAAATACCTATATATATATATATATATATATATATATATATATATATATATATATATATATCAATGCTAAATTACAGGATCAGATCATATTGGGATGATCAGTTAAAGTTCAAGAAAAAATTCTCAGTAACTCAAACAAAGCTTTTTCAAGTTCAATATAAGTAGAAAATCAGTTATGGCAGGTCAAACACTTAAATTACATGACTTAGTATAAACACTAAGATTCAAGCTAAGATATAAGAAGAAAATAAGTATAAGCAGATAATCAAAATATAGTTCAAGCTAAATACTAAAAATCTAAATTCTGGGCAGAATCAAACAATAAAATTACATGAACTCAGTTCAGATTACAAATGGCTTATATAAAACAATTAAACACATTAAGATGTCTTCTTCTTTTCCTGGTGGGAATTCACATTTGTTTGTCCTTTAACGATACGAAACGATGGATTAAATCCAAATTCCCTCATCATGATCATCTCTAAGATATAAACCATCATCAATTGAATTAATTTCATGTGGTTGTGAGGGTTCGTAGGGTTAGGACAACGTATTTAAATTTTTATTTATTTATTTAAAGTGAATGATTTTATTTAAGGCGCAACCTTTTACAGCGCTTATATAAAAACCGCTCTAATATATCTTTTAATTATATGAAAGCGCATGTATATATTACAGCGCTTTCACAAAAAAGCGCTTTAAAAGCCATGTAACATAAGGTGAGAGAGCTACATTTTAACAGCGCTTGTGTTTAAAGTGCTCAAAAAGCGTTGTAAAAGCTATGGGAGAGCGCTTCAATTTACAGCGCTTTTACAAAAAGCGCTGTAAAAGGGTTGTAAGCATTGTGTGCAAGCGCTATGTGACCCTATATGACCCTACAACAATGTTTTTCTATAACGCTTGTCAAAAAGCGTTGTTGTATCCTCGTTAATTTTAAAAAAAATTCTACAATAGCGCTTGTATTTAATAAGCGATGTAAAAGACGCGCTATAAAATGTCATTTTTAGCGTAGTGACAGTTATGTATTGTGGTTTTAAACATGGTTTAGGCAACACTTTTTATATTAAGGCTACATTTGTAATATGTTGTTTAAAATCTTCTCATACAATGGTTTAAAAGTGTTGTCTAAATCGGCCGCATTTTTAAACCCGTACCTTAAAAACGAATATGCAACGGTTTATAGTTAACAAGCAAGAAAGTGTATTCTATATGTATGTTATAACAACACTTGAAAAGTTGTCTATTCTCGTTTCTAGCCACATTTTTTTAGCCGTTGCCAAGATAAGTGTAGTCAAAAGTTAAAAATGTTGTAGTGAATTGCTCACAAACGCTTCTGGCTCATGTGAAATATTCTCTTCTCTACATATTGAAATTGAATAAGCATTTTTTTTTTTTTATAATGTTTCCATGAAAGCTTTTCTATATCACTATTTCTTACACATTAATGCTTGGGTTTTTTTAAATATATCCCTTTTTTAAAATTTAAATACCAATTATGCCCTACTTCCAAAACAAAATACCAGATTGCTCTACTTTTATAGCCCTAGTTGCAGGTGGCAACCTGGGATGCGACTTCCTGAAGACAAAATTTTCTACTTCACTAGATGGTCGCATCCTGGGAATGCGACTTCCTACTTAGTTATTTTTTTTCTTCGAATTTTGTTATTATTGTTATTATTGGTATATTATTGGGTATATATTAGGTATATTATATTAGATATATTTATATTATTATTAAATATTTAAAAAATAATTATAACATTAAAAATACAAAATATTATTATAAATGATAAAAGTAATTAAGTTAATAATATTATATAACTTTTAATAATTATTATAATAATAAAAAAAATAATAATAATAAAAAGAAAATTCTATTAATAAAATAAAAATACTTTTTATTTAATATATTCAATAATGCATTTTAATATTATATATTCTTTGGTGGTTGAATTTTGTTATTTATTATTGGTATATTATATTTATTATTATTAAATATTTTAAAACATTAAAAAATACAAAATATTGTTAAAATAATTAAAATAATTAATTTAATAATATTATATAACTTTTAATAATTATTATAATAAAAAGAATAATAATTAATAATAAAAGAAAATTTATTAATAAATAAATAAAATAAAAATAACATTAAATTAAAAAATTACATTTAAAAAATAATTTTTAATATTAATAATAAGAAAATTATATTAATACATTTTAAAAATAAAATTACTATTTAAATTAAAAGAAAAAAAAAATACAAATCAATTTTGAGTAGCATGTCCAACAGCGTTTGGACAATGTTTCTTAGTATGACCAGATACCCGACATAATCCGCACTTTCTTGGGACTTCTATCCGGTAGTATCCATTTATGTTCTTAATGCGCTTGTCCTTTGGGCGACCTTTTTTGACTCTTCGCATTAGTGGATTGTTGACACACCTTAACAAACCTTCATATTGTGGCCAATATCCTTCGTTTGGTATCGGTATGGAACGGATTGAATGTAAGACTTTAAGTACTGTTCCACCTTGTTACACATCGCGATATAAGGCTCCAATAATCATATTTATGCTAGAAACATGCGCTATCACATGTGAACAAGGCATATGTTTAGCTTATATTTTCCACATTCGCACCCACTTTGTTAGGAAGATTTATACTGAAATGACCAATTGGTCGCCCTTCTTTTGGAACTACTGTCTCGTGGACCATGAAAGTGTGGTTGCTTGGATCAAAACTATCGACTCTGTGACTATTTGCTTTACGTATTTCCGATTTCATAAAAGTCATGCATTTTTCTGTGTATATCTGACTAGAAGCTAAAATTGATGCGTGTTGTTTTACCATGGTTGGAAATAGTGTACCTGTTTTATAATATGTTGATTGGACCAAAGCAGTGATGGGAAGGTTGCGTGGTTCTTTTAATACTGCGTTCATCGACTCCACAAGGTTAGTGGTCATCTGACCCCAACGACTACCTCCATCAAATGCTTGAATCCAATCTTGTCGCGGTATATTGTCTAACCATTTCAAAGCTTCTGGGTTTATGATGCCAATTTCTTTGCGGTAGTATCGATATGTAGACTCATTAATTGAGTAACCTGTATTGAAACAACAGACAATGCATTATTACACTAATTATAAAACTTCATAATTTAATTTTTATTAATGATAAGAGTAAGAATTAAAGTATACCCATAGAAATAACCTTGTTCTTCAAAGCATTATCCTTAGAAAACTAGGAAACTACAAGATCGATGTCGGTTTGATTAACTGCTATGGTTGAAAGGTGGAGACCAGAAACTCATACTTTTCATCTACCGGTAGGTGAGTGCACAATATAACTTTAGAAGACGTATACTATATTTTAAGATTAAAATGTGTCTGGTATTCCTGTTAGCGGTTCAAATTTTGTGAACATTAAGATGTTTGTCAAGAATATTTAGGAGTTTATCCCACCTGAGGGAGCAACAAAAGGGTAATTCTATTAAATTAAAATGGCTCAAAGATACTTTTGATAATGTCGGTGAAAACGCATCCGAATTAGAAAAACAAGCATCATGTCGAGCCTTATATATTACATATGATTGGAGGATTTGTTGATGCCAGACAAAATCCAATAATCGTGTACATTTAAAATATCTTTCACTCTTGGGCGATTTAAATAAAGCATCCCACTATTAGTTGGGGTTCGGCAGTTTTTAGCAACACTCTATAGAGAATTATGCCTTGCTACGAACCCAATGTAAGGTCGATGGGAGGATGTGCATTGTTGTTGCAAAACTGGGCATGGGATCGTTTGAGTTGTGTTGCTCCAGATGCACCAAGTGCATGGATATTTCCACTTGCCCAAAGGTAACTATTGCACATAATTTTTATATATTTTTATTTTTTAAAACTTATTATTTACGTATTACTAATTTATTTATATTTTTATTTTTATATATATTCGACAGATTAATTCCGGGGGTTTAAATTTCAATAAAGTTCCTCACAACGATATAGAAGGGATACCGCCACAATACAATCGATCATATGATGGTTCCAAGAAGTAATTATATTTATTCTCATGTAAGTTGCCCTTTTAAATTTTTTATTATATCTTATATTCACTTTTAGCCTGTTTTTTTTTAACATCTCCAGTTTCGTTGGAGACCGTATCTCGATTCCAACACGAGATACCCGAACAAGAGATCAACACTTGGGCTGCATGTACCTATCTGCACTGCTATCATATCGTCGAAAAATATCATGCAGATAGAGCCGCGCTTCAGTTCGGCTTTCATCAACAAATTTCGCAACCTCTAGAAGATATGGCGCTCTACCATGAGATCGACATGAGACGTGACATTGACGATAATTGGAGTGTGGTTTGGAAAGATGAGATTCAACATTGGAATGAACGTCAAAATACATATTGCAAGGTCAGTATGTCGAAGGTGTTTTACGTCACACTAACGAATATATGAATTGGTTCACACATCACACTAAATTATACATATCTGTGGAAAGATACATGCGCGATCCACGTTTGCAACCTTCAACATATCCTGATGTTCACTCTATGCCTCAATCAATATCCCACAACAAAATATCATGCACCAAACACCGTCTTTATCATCACCACCACATTTTCATGAAGCTGCAGATATACCGACTCAGTACTACGTTCCTTTAGTGCCAACAATACCCACTCCCATTAATCCGACGAGAGCGGAAATTTTCTATAATTTGTTTGGTACTCATTGCACAACTCCTGAGTCGGCTTATGCAGCTTGATTCTATGTATAATGTCGAGAACTCAAAAATTATACGGAAGTAGGTGGTAGTGGTTCTAATCCACAAGCAGATTTATAACGAGGATCAACCACAACAACCTCAAGTTGTTCAAAGGGCTAGACGAGTTCGACGACCGCGTAGATGTGGAACTGGAGGTCATTTAGATGACAATAATTAATTTTTATTTGATGTATTTTTTTATTTGTAGTATTTTTTTCTTTTTTTTTAATGTATTTTTTTCTTTTAATTAATGTATTTTTATTTTATTTTATTAATAGAATTTTCTTTTTATTATTATTATTCTTTTTTTTATTATAATAATTATTAAAAGTTATATTAATATTATTAAATTAATTATTTTAATTATTTATAACATATTTTGTATTTTTAATGTTATATTATTTTTTAAAATATAATAATAATAAATATAAATATACCCCATATAATATACCTAAATAATAACAAAATTCAACAACCAAAGAATATATAATATTAAAATACATTATTGATATATTAAATAAAATAAAAAGTATTTTTATTATTATTAATAGAATTTCTTTTTATTATTATTATTAAAATTATTATTATTATTTTTATTATTATATAATTATTAAAAGTTATATAATATTTATTAACTTAATTACTTTTATTATTTATAATAATATTTGTATTTTAATGTTATAATTATTTTTAAATATTTAATTAATAATAAATATAATATATCTAATATAATATACCTAATAATATACCAATAATATACCCCAATAATAACAAGATTCGAAGAAAAAAAAAATAACTAAGTAGGAGGTCGCATCCCCAGGATGCGACCATCTAGTGAAGTAGAAAAATTTTATCTTCAGACTGGGGCTAAAAAGTAGGGCAATTTAGTATTTTGTTTTGGAAGTAAGGCATAATGGTATTTAAATTTCAAAAAAGGGATATATATATAAAAAACCCTTAATGCTTATCAAGATGTTCCCTTTTCACCTACAATCATTTTGGTGACGTTGATTGATCTTACGAGTAAGTCATCCTACTAGAAGAACCAAACATCATTTTGTGGCCAACTTATAAATATTTTGTGGCCGAATAAAACCCTCACAAATTAGTGACCGAAAAAGCTCAAACCAAATGTCAAATTTGAAATTGTCTTTTATTTGTGGCTGAAAAAGCCCTCACAAATTTTTTAATATTTAACTGAATTGTGGGCTGCCTAAGCCCCACAAAAATCACACATTGTGATTTTGTGAGGGCTTAGCAGCCACAAAATCCAGTTAAATATTTTAAGGATTTGTGTGAGGGCTTTTACAGCCACTAAATAATCAATTTGTGAGGGCCAAATCCGTCACAAAGGCAGACGTGACCAGTGGCATTTGTGGCTGCAAAGGCCGCCACAAAGGAATGCGCACGTGGCATTTGTGGCTGCAAAGGCCGCCACAAAGGAGGCCCAATACAGCTGGACGTTTCTGGCCGCTCAAGCCGTCAAAAATGGAATGGACCGTTAGCTTTTCTGGCGGCAAAGGCCACCATAAATGGCATTATAGCCGTTGGCGTTTCTGGCCGCCCAGGCCGCCACAAATGTGATGTATCCGTTGGCATTGTGGCTGCTTTGGCCGCCACAAATGCTCAACGTGACCCTATATATATTTTTCTCCCCTCCTCCTTCATTTTTTCACATCCAACTTCTCTCTAAAACCTCATTCTAACCATTCTCTCCTCCTTCTCTCTACACAAAATTACTCTTAAGCTTCATTTAAATTTGGTAAGTATAAATTATATTATATATGTAGTTTTATAATTTTATTTTTTAATTTGATATAACTAATTAATGTTATTGATTTTTATTTTTACAGTGCTTGTTAATTATTTCGAAGACTTGCAAGCATCGTACGTGAGTGAAAGCTTGAAGTCAGACGCTACTCGGCATCAAGTTAGTATTTTATATATTTTAAATTTAGATTAGTAAATATATATATTATTTTTAAAATATAGATTAGTAATATTTATATTTAGATTAGTTTTATAAATTTATTTTTAAAAAAATAGAAATGATGTTGTTTACATATTAATATATGATAAATTAAAGTTTCAAACCACGGTTAAAATATATTAGTTTTAATATAATTATTATTTAAAAAAACATTATTAAAATTGATGATATTATTATTTTTTGTTATAAATAAGTCTTGATTATTAGTCTTGATTTTTAAAAAAACATCATTTAAAATTTTATTAATAGGTTATATATTATTATTGTATTGATATATATATATTATATTGATATAATAATATATATATTATTGTATTGTATTGATAATAATATATTATATTGTATTGATAGTATTGATAATAATATATTATATTATATTGATATATATATATATATAATTTTATTTCGGTTTATATATATTTATTGTATTGGTAATAATATATTATATTGTGTGCAGATGCATGCTCCCCTAATTGACATATAAATATGTCAAAATTTATATATAATGCTTTTGAAAAATAAAGCAATTAATATATAAAACATCGATATATATATATATACACACACATATATAAATGTATATATTATTATAATATTATTTATATATATGGATTTGACCGTAGTGATGTTACGAAGGAATTCCTGGATAAGAAAGGGTCTTAAACAACGTTTTGCTAACAAGGTGAAGACTTTCTGATTTTGCAGAGGAGTGCAACAAATGTCACCAAGATGAAGGGGGAATGAGATGTCCATGTTGTTTATGTCGATGTAGACGGTTTAAAAGTGAAGATGAAATAAGAGTGCATTTGTATGCAAATGGATTTATGCCTAACTACTGGATTTGGACTAATCATGGAGAAGAGTCTCCGGCGGCGCCTAATACTAGTACATCTGTGGAGAATTATAACACATGTCCTTCAAGTAGTACTACCATGTTAGGTATAGATTATTATAACTATCAACACTTTGAGGCGATGAATGATATGATCTCGGATGCTGTTGGGTTAATTTGTCATTCAATGAAGATCAATATGACGATACCGATAGACTTCCCA